>JAASAY010000182.1:0-125120 GCA_014822085.1 Fusarium stilboides
GGCGCGGGGGCGGCAGGTATGGGGGGGGATGGGGCCGGCCGGTGGGGGGGCTATCGCTGTCGCAAAGACTAACCCTAAGAGGATATGATGGACAAATACACCCGCAGTGTCTTCCCTGGCACTCCTGGATATAAGAAATAAGGTCCCTCGGCGATTGGAATAGCTTCCTGTATCCGTCGCAAAAGCTATCTTTATTTGGCCATTCCTCGTCACTAGACGACGTGGACAATAATCAGGGTTGATCGAGGCGCCTCACGATGATGCGTCCTGTGTAGACAGCGAATGCGTACCTAGGTACTATACCGTAATGGTGGGCTACTGTAATGGACGATGGATGATGCCTTTTCAGATGGTCAGGCCAGGTCAGGTTGTTTCTCGGCTTGGCCCGCAAGTACTGTACCTCTTGATCCGAATGGTTACCTTGCCTTACCTTCTAGCTCCTCGCATCTGAAGCCAACGTGATCGATCGATCGACATGGCTACTTACAAACGGATTCTTCTCGAACGATGCCAAAGCCGTTGGAGGATATGAAGTGGATACTACATTCAGGCGATTCCTTGTGAATACCACGCTGCGTCCTCACCGAGCTGAAGTCAGTGGTTACAGAGAAAAGGTATTGGTCACAAACAACTGTACCGCTAGCATTCATCTCAGGCTGCCAGCCACCACTACCACTCGGATCTGATAAATGGACAAGTACGGTACATGTGGCTTACAGACGAGTTACGAATATTCATGTCAGAGAGTTCGATCTCACTCGAATCCTATTCCTACAAATCGTGGTCATCAATTTTTGACACTTTTCGGGCACGGACCGATCTTGGTGAGTCGTCTAATATCCATCCATGCCATGCCCCGATGCCCGCATTTTATGGAGCTTTCGGACAGGCATTAACATATGGATGCCGTCGTGGAGAGCTTTAATGCCGGCAGCTTTTCACGCTAGTTACCTCATGCCGCTGCGCGGCGTCATTTGGTCGCTCTTTGTCGTCTCTCATCCCGGCTCCACGGTTCACTTAAGACCCCCACCAACTGCGCCGGTGATTCCGCACACTTTTTCAGTTCGTCTCTACAGTACAAAACTTTTGCGTCTGTGCTGGGTAAACGATAAGGCTGGATATGACGTCGAAAATCGGGCAAATAAACCTTTAGGGCTGACAAGGAAATACGCTGTAGCTATACGCCACCATTTGTACACGTTAGCAGCTAAGGATCTCACTTACACGCAACACCCGACCTCAAGGAAGCCTCATCCTAGAAGCTCTCTCATTATTAATGGAAGATGAATCATACCGATGAGTCTTGGCAGTATGCATCTCTGTCATCAAGCAATGGGCATCTGAGCGCTACGGTAATTCCAGGCTCTCCAATTCCCCGAACGCCCCGATGATTCCGGCCAGATACATCACGTCAAGCAGGGCCCCAACCCACCAACCTGTCTAAAAGGTCACAAGGACTGGTTTTGACCAAGGCGGGGGCCTTTTTCGCGGTCGTATGACTCAAGGTGCAAGGTTAGCAATAGGTAGAGACTCTATTCAGGCTCAGTGGTTGGTGTGCTGTACTCGCACGCCAATGTCTTTACCTGGTTGTACCCATGGAGGTTACCCTATCCCCGCCGACTGCAGATGGCATTTCCTCTACCAGATTGAGCCATGTAAGAGGTACAGCAAGTATTTGTCTATTATCTGGGATATAATTCTCGGATTATGTTGATGTGCTGGCCCACACCGCTCCCTCACCTTGTGTGCTGACTTGCATTCACATCCTCCACAGAACAACAAACGAGTCAGATGAACATATTAGGTTGCAAGCCGAGCCAGCAAATGCCCTTGGGAAGAATGATAATGCCAAGAGCTACACTGACCTTGCTTAGCCTCGAATGTACGCCAGCGACCGCGTTGAATCGACACTTGATGCTCTTGAACGGTCTTTTTTTATACGACCAAAACTTCCATATCTGGTCAGACTGGCCTTGATCCTTCAGCGTACTACGTATAACACTTACGAAACATGTCTAAGGGGCAGGATATCAAGAGTGTCGTATGATGTTCACGAAGAATGTTGGTCCGTTGGTGACTGCATGAACATGCTGTTAAACGACGGGTTTAATGTTGCATCTTGATGTACCATACCTGTCGGTACTGTACCTACCTCATCTAATGTGACGACATTGCATCCCAACCTCCGCAATCGGCCGATGCGTGTTATTCGAACATGTCGACGATACAAAGAAGACTGCTTACACATGTCAAGACACTGGACGGGAGCTATGAAAGCTGTTCAACCGCTATTGCCGCTAGTTAGCACCTAAAATGATAGAGTGGCTGCGTTAGCCCTGTATTGCATCGTGGTCGAACAGGGATGGTGACTAAACCCAGTCGAAGATCTCCACCTGCTTGTCATTCAAAAGGACTTGAACGATGAAGATCCGAAGCTGCCGATGACCCTGCCAGACCTGCCTCATCATCAAGCCACAGCTGTGAACGTCTGCTCTTGGCGCGACTGGCACGGCACAGTTGTTCCATGGATCCAAGAGAAGAGACCCATACTAACTCCGACGCGAATGCCGTTGTTAAAATATGGGTTTTCCTTAGTGTAAATTTAAGTGTCGGAATTATCCTGTGGGAATATGTGGGAATACTGTAGGTAGAATCGGTATTAACGTTAACATCCGGCAATTCGGTAAGCAACTTTTTTTACTTCTCTCATTATTACCGAATCGTCCCATCATTGCGATTTAGCTTCTATTTCCATCAACTTCAAATCCAATGTTTTCATAGAGAAGAACGACCCTCGGCCAGCATTTTCCATTTATCACCGTCATGAGACACTCGGCCCTCGCCCTCCAGCTTCCCCAGAATCTGCAAAACACCACCACGAGCCGCCGGGTGAAGGTTCTCCGGCACGTCTTTGTAAATCACCTCGACCAACTCCGTCGCGGTCCATGCCGACCATAGCGCGGGATCCTTAGTCTCCACTCCTCCAGGCCCCGATTTCAAGGTCTGGATGACCTGCTCTTCCCGTTGTCTCCGGTGTGCGATATACTCAGCAATCTTGGCTGGACCCTGTTCGATGACCGGTCCATGTCCAGGGTATGCTCGGCCTCTGAAGAGAGGCTTCATCTCCTCCAGACTTCGTAGATACGTGACCAAATCCTCAAAAACAGCAGTGCCTTGACCGAGGACGTTGTCGGCTGTAAACATGGCGTCTTCTTCCTTCAACACGAACACAACATGATCCTTGGTATGTCCTGGTGTATATGCTGCCGTCAGTGTCGCGCCGTCAACCTCGAAACGCTGCCCATGCTTGATCTCAAGTTGTCCCTCCTCGGGAGTATTTTTGTAGATTTTCGCCTGGGGCGAAACGCTTAAGAGATCCTTGATGCCGCCTGTGTGGTCATGATGCCAGTGAGTGATGAGCGCAGTATCGATGGTTGCGTTCTCCTGTTGCAAGGTGTCGCGGATGGACGTGATCCAAGCTTTGCGGCCCTCACCCGTGTCGATGAGAAGCCGACGACGACCTGTACCAAGAAGATATGTGTTGGTGCCTTGAAGAGTGAATTTGCCTGGATTGCCACCTAGAATGCGAATGCAAGTAGGACTAAGACGTTCTACAGCCGGAAGAGCAATAAGTTGTGTTGCCATGATATTGGTTGTTGATGTAAACCAGCTAGGAAGATCACTGTACAAGGGACCGCGAATCCAGGGTCTTGATCGGGAGGGGTCCGGAGCCGGATGCCGCAGGTCGGAGCCGGGAAACTTGGTGGATTGTGTGGGGACTAACAACTCCGTGAGCGGACCGGAGTAGGCTTTGACTTATAGAACAAGGGTCGTTGTGGAATTTTTGAAGATATCAAGGTGAGCAGGAATAAGAATTTTGTGCTTTTAAGGATGTATAAGTGTAAGCCTACGCTGTCGTCATCCGGCAATTGAAGCTATTTAAAGGAAAGAAATGGCAAGCCTCGGCTAAGGTGGTGCTCCCCCGACAGGTGCTTAATAACCACTTGATTGATAGAGCAAAAAGATGCAGTAGCTCACGTCGCGTTCATACTTGGGTTCTAGTTTAACATAAAAGATCTTAAATCACTTAATGGTGTTTTCTAATAGACATTCAACTGGTAGTATTTATTGGTCATAATGTGCTAAATGCATACCTATTTCAAGTTCATAGTGCTCCCTATAGAGGCTCTCATTAATATCTCCTCTTCAATAGAGTGTCAATGGCGGACGCGTTTCAGTCGCGGTTAATGTCAGGCTGACGGATTAGCGTTTGCTTATCTTATCGCCCTGCATGACAAGGGTGTAATTTTCACGGGCAAATAGCTCCATCAATGTACCTCGTCACCAAATTTACACCGGAAGGTACTTAGCATGCACTAAGCAAACAAGCAGCCCGCCGCAATCTCTCCTGGCCCGTCCCTGACATACAGTGGCTTCACTCTGTATTGTACCATTCTTGCATTTCCAATCCCGTTCTTTGTATTAATTGAAGGCACAATCGGCCAGCGCAAGAATTCTGGCTATCGTCCCTTTTTCTCTTTCAAACCAAAGCGCAGTTCTGTACTTTTATTTCTCCATTACATTATTCTTTTCTTCTTAATTCATCCCCTTGACGGGAAGAGGTGATCAATTGCCCGGCTTTCGGCTCGCCGTTTGCTCTACATACCGTACAGTGCTTTGCCTCGCATCCTTCAGCCTCGTTCGCCTTTCGCATCGCCAAACGAATTATCCAACGGAGAACGATACCGTCGCAAACGGGCAAACGAATAATTGTACTCGTACCCTCATCGAGATTTACACCTTGCGGCCTAAAGTTCGGTCGACAATTCTTTGCCGCATCCTCTTGATCAGGAATCGAGCTCCCTTTTACCAACCGTATCCCGCCAGCTCTCTACATTCTCTCCGGCCTCAATCATTTTTAGAAGAAGTCAAGCCGCAAGGCTCAGGCTCCCAACATGTCTGCACGGCCGGTCACTCCCGCTTCTCCAAAGAATGTCAAGGTGAAATCCCCGTCGCCAGGATCACCGATGTTCGGCTGTGGTACGATTCCCTTGCTATTCTATTGCTTCAGCGTTGCCTCAAGTCCTTTGCAGTTGTCTAATTATCATTAGAGCACATACAACTCCTCCTCAGTAAGAACCAGGAGGTTATGAACAGTTCCATCGGGCACTACAAGTTAATCCTCCGCGGCATCTTCGACTCGACACCCATCGTCCCCCAAACCTCAACCACACAAGACGGCCGACCTGTCATATCGCTTACGTCCAACTACCTCTGTCTACAGTGTCCGACGACTGTTTCCGAAGAAGATCGATTGAAACATGGGACTAAGAAACAGCATCGCTTCTGTCGGTTGCCTTGTGCCGCCTTCTTCTGCTTTGCTAACATGGTGCAGATGTTGACTCTCGGAGCGGCGCCCTGTATTGTCAAATATGCGACGACTATATCTGGGACCCTACTCTTGAGGAGCTACGCGTGCGAAAGATAGGAACTGGTTCATTCTCTGGTAAGCAATGCTGTATCAAGCACTGTTTGCTAGCTGGGGCTCCTTCGCCGTGGTCAACGACACGATTGATCAGTCCTTAGCTGCTATACTTTGCTTTGCAGAGCGATACTCTGAGAGGCCATGACTAATTGCTGCCTAGGCCGTAAGAGAAAGCTCGACGAGCTCTTCACAGACTCTATCAAGGATGACCCTCGGTACATTACTAATAATACTACAACCGCCTCCTGTCGTGCAAATGGCCTGCGCGGCATCTACAACGCCGGTGCAACCTGCTATCAGAATGTTGTTCTTCAAAGCTTCCTACACAATCCTCTGCTCCGGAATTTCTATCTCAGCGATGGCCATCAGAGCAATGACTGCCAGGTGCCTCACTGCTTGAGCTGTGCCATGGATGACATGTTCCAAGATTTTTACGCGTTGGAGAATACCAATGGCTACACCGCCGCCAACATCTTGTCGGGGTTCTGGATCTCAGAGAAGAAGGCATTCGAGAATCTTGTTACCACCAAGGAACAGGATGCCCATGAGTTCTTCCAGTTTTTAGCTGAGGAGCTCCATGAGCGAAATGGTGACGGCAAGAAGCCCGAGATTGGCAGCGAGCACAGCTGCAACTGTATTATGCATCAGACTTTCTACGGCAAAATGCAGACCACAACAACATGCCAGAATTGTTCAGGCCAGAGCAATTCAATTCAGTCGTTCCTGGATCTTAGTCTGGGCCTTGAGAACGTCGTTCAGAAGAAGAGCAAGAAAACTGGCCAGAAGAAGCCTTCGTTGAGTTTGCAGGATTGCTTGGATGAGGAATACATCAAGTACGACAAATGCGAGTATCGCTGCAACAACTGCAACGGGACTCAGCAAGCAAAGCGACATACCAGCATCAAACGTCTGCCCAATGTACTATCAGTACAGCTCAAGGTGAGTCGATGCATGACGTAATCTAGCACATAGCTAAACTAATATCTTGCGCAGCGCTTCGAGTATAGACATGGCAGACACGATCGTGCCGCCTCCAAGGTTGACAATGAAGTCAGATTTCCGCTTCAACTCAACATGCTACCTTACACGAATCGTGTCCGCAACCATGACAGCCGTGAGAGCCTCGAATTGGAGAGATCGTGCACCTATGACCTCCTTAGTGTGGTGGTTCATGTAGGAGAGATCGACACCGGTCATTACACATCGTACTGCCGAGTTGGCGATCAGGTAAGCTGTGTTGTGTTATCATATCAAGAAACAGGGTGCTAATACATTATTCAGTGGTTCAAATTCAATGACCACAAGGTAGAGCTTGCCAGCTTGTCTGACGTACTGGGAGCTCAAGCCTATCTCCTCTTCTATATCATTCGCTCACTAGCCTAAACTCATAAGAGATGAAATCGTAGGCAGACGGGGAACATGTCCTGTCTGCAGAGATTCAGGGTTAGAGGCACTGAATAGGCGTCAACGGACATGACCGGCGAGTTCATGAAGGTCACATATCTCAGAAACAGATAAGCGGAGTAGGATGCATTGCTCGGCGCATATATTTAGTTTAGTAATTCCGTGATAGTCCAGTCTGAACAGGACATTACACGGTATCTCTTCAATGATCCTTGTATGTCTAAAAGTGATGTTCCCAACCATTTTTCATAATTCATGTGCATCCTAATGACTGCAGATGCGCTGCTGGGGCCGGTATACTTCCAGCCTTGTATTCACTCTTCCACGAGGTTTGGGCGGCTTGAAGGTAGTGAGTCTCTTCTTTCAGGACTTCACAGCTCCCAACCCGATCATTCTAATCGGATTCGTCAGATCGCCAGTCCCACGTTGAACTCTCAAAGTTGGCATAGCAGTAGTAATGGTTGCTTAAACCTGCGTGGGCTGGCTCAAAGGTCGTCGGGTAGACTCCGAGAGAGCGGTAGAGCTTGTCAATGATGGTAGCCATTCGTTCTCCGGTGCAGACAATCACACGAGGTGACTTTGGCTTCATGAGCCAGCGACCAGTCAGGGCAACTAGAGAAGTGACACGTCAGCAACGAAGAGTACAACTACTGAGCGGTGGAATTTGATCATAATACAGACAAGCTCAGGTAGTTGCTAGCTAGAAAGGAACTTACACTTTGTTTGGCAGTCATTGCTAAAGAAAGGAGGGTCAATAATGACACTGTCTAGACTTCCCTTCAGGTTACCTAAAACAATAACCCATTAGTTTCTAATGAGAACAAACGCCACTAGTAGTAATAGTCGTACCGGGAAGCTGAAGAGGTCTCTGGAAGTCATAGAAGACAAACTCAGGAAAGACACTGAACCGGTGGTCATGCTCAAACAACACCAACTTGGGTCGATCCTCGACTGGCCAAAATCTCTATATAACACGAGTCAGCTACCGATCTTTGTGCATGCCCAATCTTGCCGATATCAGATGTCCGCGGAACCAGGATAATCTTACTCACCAGGCGGTTCTTTAGTGCAATAAACACACTCGGCGTCGAGACTACACCAATGGTCGAGCTTGACGACGCACCGTCGAGGAGCTGATCAGCCAGAGCAAACGCGGTTTCATCTAGGAACTAAACCCATGTTAGCTTTCCCTGCTGCCAATATCATGAAGTTGCTGATGTCGGGTCGTGTCTCGCGCCAAGAACACCAATGCCGGGCCAGTACGTAATGAATACCCCAACACCAGGCGCAAGCAGCATCCCAGAAGCCGATCGAGAAGCCATCTCCACCGCCATAGCCCAAGGATGAAAGGCAAGTGGACGACAGACGCGCTCTGTGCCTTGTTTTCTGCAACACATCATAGCTTATTAGACCCATTTACGTACCCAAAACTGCGATTCGTTCCAGTCCTCCGTGAAGGCCGCCATGCTCAGCAGCTGGTCGTCCGCATCCTCCGTTATAGGGTCCTCGTCCTCCGGCTCGACCACCCCGAGTCCGGCTCCGGCTCTCGGGGCAGCGCCGGTCCTGAGCTTCTCGAAGTTCTTTTCATGGGCGTCCTTTTCGGCGTGGAAGGCGGCTAACGCGGCCAAGGCGTGACTCGAGAGGCTTCTGGAGACGGACTAAAGTCAGTAAATTGGGGCCTATAACATGGACGACAGGGGACTTGGATCTCATACATGGGCTCTTCATCATCAAAAGACATCGGAAGTTTGGCGTCGAGATAGCTCTTTTTCGTTATGGTAGACAGCCGGATATAGAGCTTCGGGATGAGGTGCTATTGTAGGGTTTGCATAAGGGTTCGGCGGGGTCCTCTTTACTGCTTCTTGCCGTGTTCTAGACTCTCGCTACAACTGAGCTGCATGTAGATCGACGGCTACAGGGTAACCAGTTGCATATAGTGACATCTTGACTCTTAACTTATTTGATATCTCAAACCAAAGAAAACCTGTACAATTGTTCGAACTCGCACACTCTCTTGTCTATGCGGTCCTATATACACGGACTATTCTCGACCTGTCCGCTCAGTCGTTATCGCCAACTGCCTTTCCAGCATCCCTAGTACGCAAAAAAATCGATTCCTTTTCTTTACAACTCATCCAAAACATGGATGTACTTCTTCTCCTCCCGCTTCTCCCTCTCTGTCGCAGGGGGAAGATCGTAGTAGTTTTGGCTTCGGAATCCTTGCTATAGGGGTGTTAGTTCCTTATTTACAAAACCATACTCGGCAGCACTTACCAGGTAGTGGTAGGTGAAGTTGATAATGTCACCAGGCTCGATGCCCAGGTCCTTAAAGGTCTTGGCCTCAGGGTCAATGACCTGGTCCATGTACTCTCGCTCAACCTCATCGGCCGACAGAGTGTGCCACCAAAGAACCTTGTTTAGGATCTCAGCGACAGGCTTAAGGATGGCCTTGGGCACGTTGATGTGTCGTCGCTGCTTGTAGATTTCCTTGTCAACCATGACGGAAATCTCTTCCATGCTGTACTTCTTGGGACCGTAAAGCTCGAAAGTCTGTCCGGCGGTTGTGTCGTCGAAGAAGATCTTCTCAAGGGCAGCACCAACGTCGATTGACTATTGACATTAGCTTCATTGGTTACGTCGAGAAAACGTTTCGAAAACCTACGTGCACAGGGAAGAACTTCTCCTGCATGTTGTTGGAAGTGAAGAGGTTGGTGACACCAGCCAGCTTCAGGAGGAGATTGTCCTCGAATCCGAAGATGGGCGCGGGTCGGACGATGGTGGTCTCGGGGAAGAGTTGACGAGCGATCTTCTCGGCTTGACCCTGGAATGCCTATCAGCACACTCTCCATCTTGCTAAACTGGTGATTCACAAACCTTGGTGCGATAGAATTCGGAGATAGAGTCGGGGTTGGCGCTATGGGAAGAAACGTGGATATATCGGTCGACATCGTACTTGCAGACAGCCTCGACAATTCGCTCGGTTCCCTCAACGTGTACATCGCTCAGGGAGAAGTTCCTGATGCTTGCTTAGTTTCCGTCTTCTCCATTGGTTCCATTTTCTCGTATCAACATACTTGGTAGGGTAATCGCGACCGATCAGGTTAAAAACGGCATCGGAATGTCGAACGCTTGCCTCGATCGAAGGGGTGTTTCGAAGATCGTGCTCCTAAGAACAAGAGTTATTAAGCACTCTTGGAAATGCCGAGAGGAATTAGGGCGTACAATGAAGACAACACGGCCGAGATCACCAGTGACCTTCAGATGACGCTTGGCCATCTCTTCACGGTAGGGGACGACGACGGTACATCCCTGGCGAGCTGATGCCGTTGTTAGTATTTCAATTGTCCATTCCAGCCACCGAGCTTCGTTGTCGGGTCGGCTCACCCAGGCGGTTGACGATGTATCGTCCAAGTTGGCCGGTTGCGCCAAATACGGTAACAGTGTGGCCTGGTAATTCCTCGTTAGTTCGTTCGTGGGCATCGTAGCTCGATCGTCGTACCTCCGAGGGATGAACTAGACACAGAAGAACATTAGAAAGAGTCTCGAAGGGGTCAATGGGTCGTGGTTTAGCTTACCGGCCACCCTCAACACGCATGATGGGCTTGCCAGTTCGGGTAATGGAAATATCGGAAAGGAATCGCTTGCCAGCGACATTGAAGGCAGCCTTGCGGGCTGCCCGCGCAGCGAGGAGAGGCGAAGCCATTGTTGCGAATATACAGATTGCGTGACAAAACGCTGCTGTGCCTCGCAATTGGCTGTGGATCGTCTCGTCGTCTAAGTAGCAATGTTTGGTGATGCTAGCCAAGGTCGAGCCTCGGGGAACGGTAATTGCAGATCACGTGATGGGTCACTGAAATCTTGCAGCTTGTCATTGGTTAGCGCCCTCGTAGTGCTCTTTCGAAGGAAAGAATGGCCCGTGCGTCCTTACGTTGCGACGACCAGGCTGCCTGGTAGCCTCATTGATGAGCTAAGGACCTCCCTCTAACTCCACTGAATCAACTATCGACCTTAACAAACACATTGACTTCACCGAATATCACGACGACCTCTTGACGACAGCACGATCGATATAGCAGGGCAGATAGTCACTCTTTTGCGTTGTCCTATCCAGAGAAATTAGCGTTGCTTAAGCAGTAGACGCTCACCGGCCCAAGGTGCAAGCTAGCTAGCTTCAGTTGCTGTGCACGTCACCCATCCTACTAGATCCCACCGACATCACATACATATCCCGCCATCATGAGCGCCGACGCCATCTCCGACTTTCTTGCCGAGCAGCGCGATGAAGCTCCTGAGGACCTTCAGCCCCTCATTCTCGACTTTGAGAACTTTTGGGAGCGCAAGCTCTGGCACCAGCTCACTGATGCCCTCGTCGAGTTCTTCAGCAACCCCAAGAGCGCCCCTCGACGGCTAGAATTCTACAGAATCTTTATCCTCAAGTTTGCCGACAAGATCAACCAGTTGAAGCTTGTGGACCTAGCGTTGAAGGCGGCAACAGAATGCGAAGGTATGGTCCTAACGAAGAATGCTCCGAAGCCGGCGCCTTGCTGACCTATGATGCTTGCACATTACAGAGGATGAGGACCGCCTGTCTTTCCTCCAGTCAGTCGCCAAGAAGGTCGACAACGAGAACTCCCAAGACGCCTACGTTTATGCCTTGGTCGCCGTCGCCCGAGCAAAGCTGGACTTGGATGAACTAGATGATGCGCGAAAGGACCTGGACGCAGCCGAGAGGATATTGGACTCCTTTGACTCCGTTGAGAACGTTGTCCATGCTTCTTTCTATGATGTGAATGCAATTTACTACCAGGTATGTTGTTTACTTCTCCGATCCCAGAGCTGGGATATTCACTTTAACCCCGCTGACCCCTCCTTCAGCGCAAGATGGACTTCTCCAACTACTACCGTACTGCCCTCCTCTACCTTGCCTGTATTGACGTCTCTGCACTCTCACCCAAAGAGCGACATGCGAGGGCTCTCCATCTTAGTATGGCTGCCCTCGTCTCAACCAGTATCTACAACTTTGGAGAGCTTCTTCTCCACCCTATTCTTGACGTTCTCGCAAAGAGTGAGCAGGCTTGGATGCGGGAGCTGCTTTTTGCTTTCAACCGTGGAGATCTCGCTGCTTACGATCAGCTCTCCGACAAAATCGAGTCTAACAAGCTCCTGAAGAACAACTCCACACATCTCCGCCAGAAGATTTACCTTTCCGCCCTCACCGAGGCTGTCTTCCGCCGTCCTCCTCATGATCGTACCCTCACTTTTGCCACTATTGCGGAGGAGACTAAGGTTGGACCCGAACAGATTGAGCATCTCATCATGAAGGCTCTGAGCTTGGGCCTGCTGCGAGGCACCATTGACCAGGTGGACGGTGTGGCTCAAATTACCTGGGTTCAACCCAAGGTACTTGACATGAAGCAAATCGCTGCAATGCGCCAGCGACTGCTTGACTGGGACTCAAGCGTCAACCAACTCGGCAACTGGATCGAGTCGGCTGGCAAGGATGTGTGGGCTGCGTAAAGCAATACCCCAACAAGGAGTCTGGTTGTGGGAACATAGGGCAAACAAAACGGACCGATGTACAGTATAGACGGATAGAATCTTCTGTATGGGCAGATGATGATCCCTTGCCCAGGGGAAGACTATTAATTCTGGAATTTGCCTATCTCACTATATGCCATTTTTGTGAAGTCTAGATAAAATCCCCAGGCTCTATAAATGCCTGCCACTGCTGCCAATATCTTACAGCACGACAATACCACACTTTGCTCTAAGCAGTAACTTCTCCAAAGACATTGACCATGCCCACGAGCCACGCAGGCCACCACAAGCACCAAACAACAACGGGCGTATACATGCCCCAGACATCCCAGCCAAAGACAGCCTCCTTTAATAAGTCGGCAATGCTAATCCCCCAAACCTGCGCCGCCCCGTACACTACAGTAGGCGGTGCCACAACATTGAGGAGACCAGCCAGAGACCAACGTAGGGCAGGGTTCTTGACGGGCTGGACAAAGCTGAGCGGGCTGGAGAGCAACCCGATAAGGAAGGCGAGAGAGAAGTTAAGAGTAGCAAGAGTAGAAAGACACATGCCCAGAACGAGCAGTGAGAACGACTTTGTGAGCTGAAAGTGCTGCATGGTGGGCTTAGTGACAAGTGTGAGAAGACGAGAGATGGCGAAGGGAAGGATAGCCGAGACAACAGAGAAGATGGCAAATGCAGGAGATAGTAACTAAGAAATGTCAGTATCGGACACGAATAGGACCATAGAAGAACACTTACACCAGCAGGAAGATGGTTGAAGGTGTACAGAGGTACGGCTGAGAGGCCCTGGCAAACGGCGACAACACCCAGGGGCACAAACAGATCTCTGCCAGCTTGTGTAGCGTCCACAGAAGTGGTAGACTCCTTCTCCTTGGGCTTCTGCGTTGTCGGCGACTGGCCGCTCTTCACCCAGAGAGAGATGGCCATGATGGTAAAGTTGGCGGCAATCAACATGGCACTAGGAAGATAAGTACCAATACTGACGAACCGATCAGTCTGCATCAAGAGATAAAAGAAGAAACTCTGATGTAAATGCTCGAGCAAATTGTTCAGACTTCGGAACGAGCCCTCAACGATACGGCCCATGGCCATCTCATCCTGCCATCCTTCACCATAAGGCTGAAGCGTCACAGCGTCGACGTGGTAAGGAATGAAGCTGCTATGAGCACCAGCCGCATACCCAAGACCTTGGTTGAGCATACCGCGCAGCATAGTCTGCAGACGGTCAGGATAACTGCCCTTGTGCTGGGTCATCTTCTGAATAGAGGTGCCAATGCCCATCTGGCCACCGGCAATATTGGCGATGGAATTGATGAGATCGAGATTAGGAAGCTGGCCATTAGGTCCGTCGTAGATGACGTGCAAAGACTTAAAGCTTTGCTCCTGAGGATAGTCAATGGCAAGGGCGCCTTGCAGGGCTCCGGACTTGAGAGGCAGGGGAGCCACAAGATCGGGGTTGTGGGCATCATGATATGCGTCTACCCAAGCCTGTGTACCGGTCTTGCTGTCGGGGGGAACAACAAGGATAATGTCTTTGGACCACAGTGACCAGCCTGTTTTCATGTCAGTCTATTCAATTGCTTTTAAATGACTGCCTAGGGGCACATACGCTTGAAGTAGCGGACCAGGGTCAAAGCCAGGGACACGCCGTTGCGGTTGAGCTGCTCTTCAACATTCTTCCAAGCAGCAACCAGAACAATGGCCTCGGTAGCATCTCCACGAGGAGCTTGGAGAATAGCGTAGAGGTTTTGTCCAGAGTATTCATGACCGGCGGAGTGGTAGGTATAGTTCTGACGTCCAACCTTAAGCCCAACGCCCGTTAGGATCTTGTCCAGCCTATCGTTGATCCTGCCAAACCCAATCATATTAGCATTTGCCCAATCGATTCTTTTTCAAACTCCAACACGCACTCGTAATTGTTCTTGTCCACCACATCGTCAACCTCGTGGCGGTAGGCGCGGAAGATGTTCTGTTCACTTCCTCCAAAATAGGTATGCACCTGGCCCGGCAGTAGAGCGTTCTCCGATATATACGTTCGTCGCGAATATTCGTTCAAGGGCAGAAGAAATAGCCAGATAACGCCGACCGCGATGCAAAGGAAGGACAGATAAGGGGGAAGCTTGAGGATACGAGGATCGCGACGCAGCGAGAGCGCCGATGCTATCGAACAGATCAGCCACAGAACGGATAAGAAACAGTGCGTTAGAGTTTCATACAGAGTAGTCGCGACATGATTGAACCAGTGTCTATGCGACAAAAGACCTGGCCTTCTCAACACTTGGAGTTGTCGTTAGACCCTCAATTGTTCGAGGAGCGTTCAATCGATAATCAAGGTACGTACCGTCATGACAGCTTACCTTAACCAGACGAGCTCCCGACGTCAGGGGGAAGAAGGCGGGCCGGGTGCCTGCATTGCGGGGCAGTCTATGCGGTTACCGGGGGTTATGTCGATCTAGGGATCTGATATCCATCAACTTGTTAAATGGTGACAAGGACTTGAGCTGTAGACTTTCTATTCATGGAAGAGGTACAAGGGACTCTTATAATGATCAAGATAGACACCGGGAGGCTAGACCTCTGAGTTGCTGTAGTCTTAAAGGCCTGCTTCATGCTCACTCATAACTACCTGTAAACGTCTAAGTCTTCCAAGACTATAAACAAATTATTACATTCAACGACTGCTCAACATGCGCTTGTCAATGGTCTTGGAATCATAGCTTCAATCTCTATCTCCCCTAAGACACCTTCCTCCATTATTCTCAATACCCAAGATAATTCATAGTAAACGAACATGACCAGCTGCATCAAACCGTCCGTCCATTCATTCCTGTGTTTTTGATCGATACGCCAACCCGTAACATAAAAGATGCTCCAAGAAAAATGCCCTTTCTATAGTACAAATCGAAAGAGAGCGTGTAACCGGCACTTTCGCACTATTACACTATTACACAAAAGTACACGCGCACTTTGTACGCTCGTTCAAGGTCCGAGACGCTGGGTTGTGCCAACGAGCTCAGTTGCCGCGCTTCCACTAGGACCGGGGCGGTTAGTTGTGGGCAACACGCCGAATCGGCCATATGTCGTCTTGTCAATGCTGACATAGTGTGGCAGAATCTTGAGAAGGTTGAGTTTGTTCTCAACCCATCGAAGACCCCACTCTGGGGGAGCAAGCAGCTTGGCATAGCCGAAGCCAGCTATTCCAGCTGTCAGTACCGAAACTATAAAAGAACAACTGTGAGACTTACCAACGTATCCAATAGCGACACCGCACAGATGCCCCAGAAGACTAGTTCCAGGGATCAATGCTGCCACAACCAGACACATAATTAAGGGGGTGGTCCACGTCGGGATATGGACTGTGCCAATGACGAAGTGAGGGTTGGCTTTGTATGTTCGAATCGACTCCATCGCCAGCAGTGTAAATACCCACATGCTAAATGCAACTGTTAGCCTCAGCTCTGTCCGGAATCCCGTTCGTTATCGTACCTCGCTCCCAGAACCCCATGGTTCGCCCGGAATACAAATCGTTCGATCAAGACGTAAATAACGGCAGGTATCGATGTCAAAGCTACGCCCAGAAGAGTCAGCCTATTGTTCTTCGGCGCGAATAGGATTTCTTACGTCCAAAGAACAGAGCGAGGGATGTCAGGGTGCCATGTTCGTTCTCGAATCGTTCCAATAGAGGAGTAAGTGCCAGGAGGTTAAGGATCGCATGGAGAACATTCAAATGTATCAAGGGGAACGTCGACAGTCGGTAGGCTAGTTGAAGAGTCCATGGTTAGCATGAATATATAATCTTTGAACAGCATCATATTACCATTGGTAATGCTAATCTCTTCAGGGATGAGAGCACCCCATTCTCTTAAGTTCCATACGGATTGAAAAGAAGCGATCGAAAGAGCAATAATGGCAAGAACCATAAGTCGAGTAAACAGCGGCAACCGCGTCAGATATGACTTAGCCCGTAAGGCGTTGAAGTTCTGTAGACGGGGTCGCATCTTTTGCGATTCGCGCTGCTCGGAGCAGCCGGACGATCCCTGGTTTGGAAGGGATGAGAGGATATGAAGGGTACAAGGAGCCGAAGGAGCGAAACGGACGAAATAAGAAGAAAAGAAATGAGCCGTGTGTCTGTACAACAAATACACAACGGTTTAAACCACGAATCAATCCTACGTCCTCAAGATCTGTCGCAGGACGATGGCCAAGTGAAACTGGACAACAGGCCCTAGAGGTAAGGTGTGGCTGATTCTAACTTACCCACACGTGACCTCATTCTGTATACCGATGCACAGCCACGAAAGAAGCAGCACATTAGTAGTTATCGACCAAAACACTTTACAACGCTCCAATAAGTCAACACTACTCCTGAGGAATAGGCGACTTCTCCATGGGCTTTACTGTGATGCTCGACATTACGTAGTACTACCCCAGATGTTCAGTATCAATTTCTGCCGTACATGAGTCCAGTATCACAGCATCCCTGGGCATTTTGGTCATATTTCGGGAACATCACATAGGAAGTGGTAGTTCATAAGAGATATTTTAACAGTTTGAATTTTGTTACAACTAATGAAAGCATGGCTCTTCCCTTGCTACAAATATGTAAGAAAAACATGGACGATCGACAATGTAGACATATACCGTCCATCGAAACGCCCCTCTACTGTCTGCTCTCGAAACCCAAACCGAGAACATCAGGATATACGCCTATTTGTGACCCAAAACAATCAATTTGCTCTTCTTTGTTTCATTGCTTCTTTATTTCTTAGCGGCCTTGGCCATGGTGTTGAGGGCAGAGCCGTTCTTGAACCACTCGATCTGAGCCTCGTTGAAGGTGTGGGACAGAGGGACCTCGAAGGACTTGCTGCCATCGGCAGGGTGGACAATAAGAGGAAGGGGCTTGCCGACCTCGAGCTTGGTGCAGAGGACGTCAACCTTGTCATCGGGGCGGATCTTGTCGTAGTCGGCGGGGTCAGTGAAGGTCAAGGGCAGCATACCCTGCTTCTTCAGGTTGGTCTCGTGGATACGAGCGAAAGATCGGGTAATGATAGCAAGACCACCAAGGTGACGGGGCTCAAGAGCGGCGTGCTCTCGGGAAGAACCCTCACCGTAGTTCCAGTCACCAACGACAACCCACTTGATGCCCTTGGCCTTGTAGTCACGAGCGACGGCGGGAACGGCACCCCACTCGCCGTTGGTGAAGTTGTGAATCTTGTTAGCCTCGTCGTTGGCCTCGTTGATGGCACCAATCAACATGTTGTTGGAAATGTTGTCAAGGTGGCCACGGTACTTCAACCAGGGACCGGCCATGGAGATGTGGTCAGTGGTGGTCTTACCCTTAGCCTTGATGAGGATAGGGATGTCCTTGGCATCCTTGCCATCCCAAGGCTGGAAGGGGGTGAGGATCTGGAGACGGTCGGAGGTAGGGGCGACGTCGACATTGACACTGGCACGGTCCTTGGGAGGAGCCTGGTAAGTGTCCTGACCGGGGTCGTAGCCTCGGGAAGGGAGACCGTCGCCGGTAGGAGGAGCAAGCTTGAAGTCCTTGCCGTCCTTGTCCTTCAGGGTGTCGGTGAGAGGGTTGAAGTGGAGGGAGCCGGCAATGGACATGGCGACAACCAGGTCGGGAGAGGCGACGAAAGAGTGAGTGGCGGGGTTGCCATCGTTTCGGCCAGTGAAGTTACGGTTGTAAGAAGAGATGATAGAGTTGGCCTCGCCCTTCTTGACATCGCGTCGGTCCCACTGACCAATGCAGGGACCACAAGCGTTGGCAAGAACAATACCACCGAACTCCTCAAAGGTCTGGAGCTGACCATCACGCTCAATGGTGGCGCGGATCTGCTCGGAACCGGGGGTGACAGTGAAGGCAGACTTGGCCTTGATGCCGTGGTTGAGGGCATCGCGGGCAATGGAAGCAGCGCGGGTCATGTCCTCATAAGAAGAGTTGGTGCAAGAACCGATAAGACCGACCTTGAGCTCCTCGGGCCAGTTGTTCTCCTTGACAGCCTGGCTGAACTTGGAGATGGGGGTACCCAGATCAGGGGTGAAGGGACCGTTGATGTGGGGCTCGAGCTCAGAGAGGTTGATCTCGATGAGCTGGTCGTACTCAACATTCTCGTCGGGGCGGAGGCCGTGGGCGTAAGATCGAGCGAAGTCACCGATCTCCGTTCGCTTGGTAGCAGCGAGGTAGTCGTACATGCGGTCGTTGAAGGGGAAGACGGAGGTGGTGGCACCAATTTCAGCACCCTGTGAGTTGTTAGTTTAGGAATGTTGAAAAAGATAATGTGAAGAACTCACCATGTTGGCAATAGTAGCCATACCAGTGCAGGAGATAGCATCACAACCAGGGCCGTGGTACTCGACGATAGCTCCAGTACCTCCCTTGACGGTGAGGATGTCGGCAACCTTCAGGATAATGTCTAGAGCATGTTAGTGACCTTGCACGTCAGAAGAACTCAGATATGGCTTACCCTTAGGAGCAGTCCAGCCGTTGAGTTGACCAGTCAGCTTGACACCAATAACGTTGGGGGCCTTGAGCTCCCAGGGGAGGTTGGCCATGACATCGACAGCATCGGCACCACCGACACCAATAGCAGCCATACCGAGACCACCACCGTTGACGGTGTGAGAGTCAGTACCGATCAGAAGACCACCGGGGAAGGCATAGTTTTCAAGGAGAATCTGGTGAATGATACCAGAGCCAGGCTTCCAGAAACCGATATCGTACTTGGCGCAAGCACTAGAAAGGAAGTTGTAGACCTCCTTGTTGATGTCGACAGCGCGGGCAAGATCCTTGGCACCACCGATCTGGGCCTCGATCAAGTGGTCACAGTGGACAGTGGTGGGGTTGGCAACCTTGTCCATGCCAGCGGACATGAACTGGAGAATAGCCATCTGAGCGGTGGCATCCTGGCAAGCAACACGGTCAGGTCGGAGCTTGAGGTAGCTCTTACCACGCTGGATGTCCTGGCCATGGGGGTCGTCCAAGTGAGAGTACAGGATCTTCTCAGCGTAGGCCAGGGGTCGGTTCAGGCGAGCGCGAACGATGTCGAGGTTGTCGGACATCTTCTTGTAGTTGATGTAGTTACCCTCCTCCCAGTTGTTCTGACGGACCTAATAGCACAATCATGTCAGTGAAATTGCTCCCAAATCTGGTTTATCGTCCTCAAGCTATATGATTCTTTGCTCATCGCTACTGCTGTTCTTTTTGCAATTGAATTGCAGCCCACGACTATCTGGCTCGGGGTTGCCGGTGGATTGGCGGCCGAACCAATCAATGCACCATGACGTCGGCCGACTGGACGGCTGAAACACAAACAATCGGCAGACGAGCTCTGAGCCGTTCATACAAGCCGGGAAGCAACTTCAAATAGATTTTAGCTTACCTTCTTGTCAAGAGGGTTGTCAGAGACAGTCGCCATGCGGCGGAAGCCAGAGGCAGCGCCGGCAAGGGCGCGGCTCCGGGTCATGTTGCCCAGAACCTGGCGTGTAGCGAGCATGATGGGCGATTTGATCACTCAATGCTGAGACGTCTTGATTGAGCGAGGTATGGATTAGAGGGGAGATGCTCTGGGTATCACAAGGAAGAAAGGGAAAGGAAAAGAGACGCTCGCAGAGAAAGATCAGCGAGAGAGAGGAGGAGGGGGAGCTGGAGTATTAAAAGGAAGAGGAAGAAAAAGTAGACGGCTCTCACAAGGTGGAGAGTTGTTTTCTGGCCCGGGGCAAGACAGGGCAGCCGAGACCGAACAAAACAGATACGGTGCAATTCAGATGTGACCTCACGGTAGGTCAAGTACCTCGCTTTTGCCCTCTTTCGCGCTGCCAGACTCTCTTACCCCGGCTAATCACCTCGAGGCCCAAAGGCACGCGGAGGTACACACCCTTTCTCACACGCCCCAGAGCCCCAAAGATCTTGGCCGGCGCTTCATAGTGGAGCAGCTGTTAGCGGTCCGTCATCCCCTGTGGGCAGCTGCCCAAGCAGACAGGACCACTGAAACTTAGAAAAGCGTCCACTGAGAGGTGCTTGAGGCTGACCATGATGCCCCACCGAGGTGGGAGCGGGGAGCTTTTCGTCTATGGCCAATTGGAGTTTAGGAGAAAATAATCGGCATCTCCCTTTCGTCATGGACAGTAACCGAAAACCTCCACTCTGCCGAGGGAACAACATCATTTCTAGAGGTTCAGCAATGGTTATCCCAAGGTCAAGCATCTGCAGGGCCGTATGAGAAACTGTGCTGAAGGTACCTTTTTCCACACAATGTTCTTTCTCTTGAACCCAAAGTAGGAAGCTCAGCCTGGCTCCTTCTGAATGGTGTTTCTGCACATGTTCCCCAATCTCACTTCCCCCATCTTCCTTCCGTCCACCCCTCCCCACTATTACTCGTGAAATTTTATTTTATATGCATCCAGTGTTACGAAGACGAAATGTTTTTCGCTAGATATAACTCATTGTAAAGCGCAGTAATGGCAAACACAAGGTCGCGACAGTGGTCTGCTGCCAATTTTTGCTCGCTTGCATCATGGGACCGTCACCCTCCGAGCCGAAAGCACCGAGCTTCCAAGCTCCTTTCGCACGCGACCGAATAACGCTCACAAAGACAGCCAGTGAGCGAGGGCACAAAACCTCCATTCCAGCTACAATTGAACTCGCTCATTGGTCGGTATACACCCTAGTCGAGTTGGTTCACTGGGGAAAGGCCCCGGCGACGCTGGTTGCGTCAGAGCTGCTTGTGCTTGACCTAACCGGGCACCAGGCATTTCAAAGTGGCTCATCGCCGAACATTGCCCCGGATACCGACCGGAGCTGGACGGACCTCCTCGGCTGGTTTCGACGTTACGAACCACAACCGCATTTCGGCTCTGGGTTCGGCGGCCAACGGTTTGAGATGGTATTGAAGAAGTTGACAAGAGAATAACACAGCTTGATAGGTTGTTCGGAACTTGTTATAGAGTTCCGATTTTGTGAATTGCCTTCAGAACCGTTGCCGCAGGCACGGAAAGCAGGGAGCGGAAGCATGTGGGTAACCGTTCCGGTCCGCAAAGACCTGAACATGTTTCGTTGCTAGGGGTGCATAGACATTTAACACGGTTGATATTAGTAGTATTTATTAGAATGAATCCCTTCACTGCTGTTGATGGAAGACCATTATAACAGGCTATTAGTGTAGTTATGATGGTATCAGGGCAGTCAGTCCTGGTTGTAATTCTCACACTCTTACACGCCATTTCCCTGTCTGAAGGACTCTTTCATACCCGTCAATTTCTAGTTCTGTGCCTGCAATACTATCGCGACAAAAGTTTCTTCTCGACGGACAGACGCGGCGGCCCCACGTCGCAAGGATAAATGATTTCTTACTCTGCAGAAGCCCTGGCTGGGCTGTCTCTAATTTTGCTTTGCCTGTTCCCCGGGTGTTACGGGCATCGTTGCAGCGCCACCCGTTACGGCGTGGGCCCCGGACCATGAAGAATTTCCCGCATCGTGGCCCCGAAGCGGCCTAGTCATCCCTCAGGCCCCCGGCGCTTCCATTCATTGACAAAAGACGCTCTTTGCTTGGGTAAAATTTTGACTCGTTCCGCAGGGTTCAACCGCAGCGGAGCCTCGGACCAGCGGCTTTACCTTCGGTCGCCGTCCTGTGGCTCTCGCACATGCGAGGCTCCGAGGTCTTGGCGCTCGGTCACCGATGATTTTTGGTCCAAAAACCTCTTTCTCGGTCCTTACTTTTCATCTGCGAGCCGCTGGAAGAAATTGGGGTAACCCTTGAATGGGGTCAAGATGAAGCTCTCACGAAACTACACCCCCCTATGTCCCTGCACGTACATCCCCCAACTGCGTTTCTGCCAAATGTCATGCCGCAGACCGCCCAGTTCGTCTGTGCCGTCCAATAAGAGGCAATGCGTTTACAATTCGATTGCCGGTTTTTGGGGCCGGTGGTATTATCCTTTCCAGCCTTCAGCCGCATATTGACCTCGCTTTTCCGTGATGGACCTACATCGTGGGCACTGGCCACTTACGCCCACAAGTCTTGTTGCTGACTTTACAATCTAGAGTATCATGACAACTTCCGTCTAGCCTTGCCAGTCTTCTTTGGCCTGGTCCATCCAAAACTGACGGCTACTCAGTGCCGACCAAAATCCTGGAGCCGGTAACCCCAGACCCGCTGCCGTCTGCCATGTGTTTTCAAGTCCGTTCAATTCCCACATCATGGCTGAACGATCTCAATGTGTGGCTGAGTGTGTGGCTGTCGACTTAACTGGAACTTCATATGATAAACCGCTGTAACTAGTCCCTGATTTTGCATGTGAATAGATATGTCCAGAAACAGCGCATGATCACGTAGCTAGTGGTTTATGTATCATGATAGAGTAGAGGCCGAGGTTTCTCTGATGCACACTGACACGAGCATCTGCCTCATCTACGACTGAATACATCAACTTCTTCCATGTCTCCGATTCTAGACCTTGCTGTAAAGTATCTATTTGACTCTATACCTAGATACTGTCGAGAAGTTGTGTGTTCTCATGATTCTCATGCCTGGCTCAAAACTGTGGCTGTTATCATGACTCCAGCCACTATCCCTTGTGGCTGAGACATGCCCCGCATCTGAACATGTCGTCCCCACCAAAACTTTTTTGAAAATCGCCAACCTCCACCGCCCAGCCTACGCATCGAAATCAAATATATCGAACATCACGGTACCAGAAAAGTCAAGGCATTGCTCCTCTCAACTACCGCAAACATGGGTCACACAAATAATCGAACCATCACAAAAACACGAAACAAGACCAGAGATGTCGACCAGATCAAGGCCGATATCTTATCGCCTAAGCATTTGAAGCAATTCATGGAGACCAAGGCCGCCGAAGATCTTCCTGGTCTCGGTCGACACTACTGCACCGAATGCGCCAAGTGGTTCGACACAGATGCTACTCTGGTTTCGCATCGTCGAGGCAAGCCTCATAAGAGAAGGTATGTCAATTCTTGATTTCACGTGGGGTATCTATATGCCTGTTCCTGTGCCTGAACTAATCCTCCTGCAGAGTCAAGCAGATCGAAGAGGGACCCTACACTCAGAAGGAGGCCGAAGCCGCTGTCGGCTTGCGAACAGACAATGGCGACCGCAAGCGCACATTCACCGACGGAGACGACGATGTTGCCATGGATGCCTAATTTTTACCCGATCACAACGAAAACCTTTATGGCATATAAAGAACGGGAGTGAGCGGTTCAAAAGGCGTATCGGATCTGGAATTGGTTTTTATGGCATTGCAGATGGCGTTTTGGTGTATTTGTGTCGACTTCCATATTATGTTCACCTGACACCTCGACCGCGCGCTCTGGCAAGCCCACTAGGCCGGCCACGTCCGACGCCCCGAGTAGGTCTTCCTCTGGTAGATGTTCCTCGACCAGGAGCAGCAGGGAGACGCGATTGTCGTGACGGTGGTTCTGGTGTGGTGAATTTGGATGTCTTGGTAGTTGTGGGCGGATTCTCGACGAAGGACGTATCCGTAGTCCTGATGGCTAGTTAGACAATAGGATAACAAACAACCCCCGGGAAAAGAACTTGCATGAATGTCATCTCTGTATCAGCCTCCGACCTCGATGGAGTGGCTGCTGGTTCTTGTCTAGTCCTATCTCGACGAAACGACTCAGGAACAGGTCCCTGCCAGGAATGTAAGCTTAGAGAATCCAAGGGCCATGTGTTTAGCCCATATAATTGGTTGAGTAGACATACCTCGGGAAAATCAACACAAAAAGCATTCATGTTCAAGCCATAAAGGAAACTTGCAAACGACTCGCTGAATCTCGCCAAACTCTCGTGCATAAGCTGAAAGTGCATCATGTTCGCCTCGAGATCGGCCATGGCATCAGAAAGTTCGGCAAACGCAGGCTCAAATGCATTTAGTGGGAATGGCGCATCGTTCTCGCCGGCACCACGCCCAGACTCGCGAAAGGATGATCGTGATGAAGGTCGAAGCGGGGTGGTAGGACGTGACGTTCGAGAGCGGGAGTTGGAGCGTTTGCTGGCGTCGAGCGGTGTGTTTGACATCTTGTGATGCGCTGTTGATGTCTTCCGTTAATTCGATTTGTTTGGTGTGTACCTCCGTATGTTTCTGTAGCCCAGAGCGCCAATGTCGTGGTTTGCGATTTTGAGATCGCGACCATGAGGTTGGATTGTTTGTCAGAAAGTCAACAAACGGCTCTGCTGTGGCGCCCCCGCAGTCATTTCAAGGTGTGGCTACGAGTGTGGCTTTTCCCCACGAGAAGACCAAGCTGTGATATCACTCATGATAGTACGGTAAGTATCAGGCATCATGACTCGTCATTGCTAGCTATTTGGATGGCATGAATATTAATGCATATACCATGTGTTTCTCGTTGTTGTTGTTGTTCTCCTCGCGTATATGACCGGTCGAATGTATCCGTTGTCAAGTATTCTAGTCCGCGTATATCTGGCATGTCGCGTGAGCAATCTATATCTCAGGGGCGCTTACATCAACGACATACGATGTGAGGCTGAAACTGAAGAGGCAGCCCATCAAAGAGAGAAAATTGACAAGGAATACATTGCAGTAATAGTAGTGCCTTAATTTCACAATGCTCGCATCGCACGAGAGGCCCTTGGTCATCGCATGTGTGGAACTTGGTGGTTGTCAAGTCTGTAGCCAACTCTGTAGGGTAGTATTTCAGCCACGCTTACACAGACGATATCAATATCTGTTCAAGGAGTAGTACGAAATATCTAGTCCAACAACCGCAATGCTTATCCAATCAAGGAAATTCAGAGGATTATTCTAATAAGCTGGAATTACTGAGGATCTTGCCACGACATTCGCGCATATTTTTACGACACCTCTAGTATATACGGGCATCGGGGTCTTTGTTTCCGAGTACTCCGGACACTAACAATTCCCCTACGTCAATACCAACCATCCACTCCGCGGGGGCCGGGTGTCTTCCAAGTCCCGCACGCACCCTCAACATCGACAGGCCTTTTTTCTTACGCTCGCACCATCTCATCTCATATCCCGTACTTAAAACTGCGCTGTCGTTCCCTCGGGTCTTTTTAGGGGATTGTTCTTGCATGCACCTGCAAAGTTTCGAGGATCGGTGGAGCCAATACGACGCCAAGGAGGAGTGTCCCGCATTCTAAAATACCCATAAACGACGACATTGACTTTATTTTTGCAACGCCGATTTACGCGCTTGCAGGTCTGACATATCTTTATCGACCATTCACCTATGAGGCCTCAATTTGGACGGATCTTATGCTCGAATAGCTCTTCTATCAACTTTCGCCAGTTCTCTTTGCGCCACACTCTCGTGCGGTCATCTGTCCTTTCCCCCAGCTTACTGAGGCAACCCCTTATCAAATCACGAGCAATCCCTGCATCAGCTAG
Organism: Fusarium stilboides; assembly: GCA_014822085.1. Classification (NCBI taxonomy): domain Eukaryota; kingdom Fungi; phylum Ascomycota; class Sordariomycetes; order Hypocreales; family Nectriaceae; genus Fusarium; species Fusarium stilboides. Next base: position 25,829 of record JAASAY010000182.1, read on the forward strand.
GAACATTACAACTGCGAGATACCTTACAGGTCCAAGGATACACCCGGGTAGTTCGAAGAACTCCAACTACTCTATTGTTGCTGCTCAGAGGTCCTACACAACCTCCCTTAACAAACTCAATTCAGTATCAAGTGGCAAACTTCCACTTGAAGCAAACCTCACTTACTCAGCTGTTGTAGCTGTAACACTTGTCGCAGCTGCTATTGCTATCTCTATCTGGCCTACAGGAAGCTCCAAGGACTTACCATCTCCCGAGGAAATTGAAGAAGAGATTGCAATCATGTCTTTCCAAGCCCCTCCTGGACGTCCCGGGAACCTGACTGCTGAGCAAGAGGAGAAGCTGCGCAAACTATGGGCTGCCATCTTCCAGCTCACCGGTGTGGCGGATGAGGGGAGCTCTGGTGCTGAACTTCTATCTCCCAAGGGGGAGGCGAGCCCGGCGGATGCCGATCATAAGAAAAAGCGAGGATTTGGGATGTTCAAGAAGGCCAAGTCTGGCACCTCGACACCAACTGAAGCCTCTGCCGACGAGGATAAGTATGGTGAGACCAAGCAGTTCCATGAGACTTTGGCCAAGGAGTCCCCCGAGTCTATCCGGCACACTATTTGGAGCATGGTGAAGCATGATCATCCCGATGCCCTTGTCCTTCGCTTTCTCCGAGCACGAAAGTGGGATGTCGAAAAGGCCCTCGTGATGCTTGTTTCGACTATGAACTGGAGGCACAATGACATGAAGGTCGACGATGACATTATGAAGAACGGAGATGCTGTTGCAATCGAGGAAGAGAAGAAGACCGACGCTCCCACCCATCAAATTAGCGCCGACATGATGAAGCAGCTTCGAATGGGCAAAAGTTTCCTCCACGGCACTGATAAGCAAGGCCGACCTATTTGCGTCGTCAGAGTTCGCCTCCACAAGGCTGGTGCTGAATGTGAAGAGAGTCTGGAAAAGTACACGGTCTACATCATCGAGACGGCCCGTATGACCCTTCAACCTCCCGTTGACACTGCTGTAGGTTGCACCTGGCTTTCCCTTCGAAGAATGAAGTCATCTAATAAGAAATTTATAGTGCATCGTGTTCGATATGACGGGTTTCTCTATGGCCAACATGGATTACACACCTGTCAAGTTCATGATTAAGTGCTTCGAGGCTAATTACCCAGAGTCCCTTGGTGCCGTTCTAGTGCACAAGGCTCCCTGGCTTTTCCAAGGTATGTTGAGCAAGGTCGTACAAAAAACAAAAACTGACTGGGTCACCAGGTATTTGGAAGGTCATCCGTGGCTGGCTCGATCCTGTTGTAGCGGCCAAGGTCCATTTCACCAACAACCGAGCCGAGCTCGAAGAGTTTATCGCACCAGACCACTTGATCAAGGAGCTTGAAGGTGACGAGAACTGGGAGTACAAGTACGTTGAGCCTGTTCCTGGTGAAAACGAGAAGATGAAGGATACGCAAACTCGGGACCGCCTCTTGACTGAGCGTGAAGAGCTGGTCAAGAAGTTTGAGCATGCGACCCGAGAATGGATTCGACACTCAGGGGATGAGCAAAGCAAACAGATCAAGGCCGAGCGCGAGAGGCTCGCAAAGCTGGTGAGGGAGGACTACTGGAACCTTGACCCATACATCCGGGCACGAACGCTCTACGACAGACAAGGAGCGATCCAGAGCGGCGGCAAGACCGACTGGTACTCACTCAAGCCTCCGGCTGCTGCAGGAGCCAGCACTTCTGCTGATGACCTAGATTAGATGTACGGAGCACAAAAGGGGTTTGGGACGTAGATAATCATGTAGATATGATAGGCGCAGGGTGCTACCTGGCAGTGGGACAATAATACTAGAAAGGCTCTTCACGAAAGCACTTTGAGGTCCTAATCTCCACGAGATCGGATACATCCACCATGATTTTCTCTCCCGGAACGCTTAGATCTTGGACTTGATCTCCTCGCAGTAAGCCTTAAGTGCCTCCATATCAGCTGATTTGGTAGGCCAGCTGATACCTAGACCCTCTGTCTCGTTGGGCTTGGGGATCTGGACGCTTGTCAGTTGAAAGTTCATGAGGGTAAAGAAATAATCTTACCATGTGGAAGTGAACCTGCGTCTCTTGTTAGATTCTATATAGTCCTGAATGAATCGGGAGGAATAGACTTACGTGATCGACTTCCTGATGAGCAATGCGACCATTGTTCTGGAGAATGTTGTAATCGGTCGCACCCGTCGCCTTGACAATCTTCTTGAGAACAGGCTGAATAGACCATTAGTACTTGACAATCAATTCTCGCAACAACCAAAAATGGCTTACCAGAACCTCGCTGAGGTGGTCATCAGGGATATCAGCCAACTTGGCGCCGTGGTGCTTGGGAATGACAAGCTATACGGTGTCAGTGAGCTCATGACGTGTGATGGACACAACATACGGCGTGACCTTTGCTAAGAGGGCCAATATCGAGGAAAGCGAGGGTCTTGTCACTCTCAAAGAGCTTGAAAGAGGGAATTTCACCTATTTGCATAACAGGTCAGTCATCAATATGATTGGAATCAGAACAAAAGAGCTGATGATGCACCCTCGACATACTCTCTCCCCTCTACTTCTCCCCGCACACTCTCTCACTCAACCGTCTTTCGGAGCTCCCCATCTCTTACCCTTGATGATGCGGCAGAAAATGCAAGACATTGTGTAGTCTTTCTTTTAAAGTTTTAACAGTTGTTCGAGTCTTTGAAGGTGAAGGTAAAAAGTACAAGTTCAATTGTCAGTTAAAGATGGATCAGATAAATCATATGAGGTAGCACTGAGCTGTGCAGCTCTACCGAAGCTCCGGAGGAGGGGCTGTTGTTGGTCCTGTTCATGATTGGCTGCTGGCTGCTAAGAATAGGGTATATAAGATCAAAATACACAGCTTTCTTTCGGAGTGGGACCTCCCATCGAACTCACCTCTTGCCTTTTACCAGATGTGACCGTGGGATTGGCCCAACAGACTCCATTCACCTAATCTTTGGAAACCATTCGTCTAGAGACTCTAGATTCGAATTTTGTTTTTTGTCTTTTTCCCTTTCTTTAACGATATTTTCCCTGTCATAGTTAACTTGTTTTATAGTTTTAATTATTTTATTGAGCTTCTTTGGACCTTGTTGTGAGCTTAAAAATGCTTCTCATACCGGGAGATGTGATTCTTTGTGTGGCTGGGCATCCAAGAAGTGAGGCTTCTGCGCCTTGATTTTTACGTCATGTTCCTCCTCGGCGGGGTTACCACAGCCCCTCCAAACCCAAGCGGACTGCTGTGCTCCCAAGGCATACCCATGATCCATCGCCCATCGCCCACTTTCAGGCGCCCATTCTCTCTACCTTGTATCACTGCTTGCCAAGATTTGCATTTTATGATAATACAAATCACGGTATCGCCCCTCTTCGAAGCATATAGACTACTTATTGCCGCCTGAGTCACGCCTCAGCTGCCCGACTACAAACAACCGATACATCGTCCAGCTTGCGACAAACACCCAAGTTACTCTCAATATACAACGCACTCTTCTAAAGATGCCCGAGTTTATCAATACGCCTCTTTTCGGCGGCGCGATCACTTGCGACCTGCCCACCAAGTTTGCCGACGTCAGGTTCGTGGTCCATCATCTTTGCGCCTATGTCTCGACCCTGTGCTGATCCTATGCCACTGCAGCAAACTGCGACAAGTGCCCGACAACCAAGAAGTCTGGATCGACCAAGATGGTTTCACCAGCATCATATTTGATATTACCGATCGTGTTGGAGGCTCTGGTTCAGGCCCAGAGGTCGACGGCCGTGCCATGACAACTCATCTTGAAGACATGGTTGGATCGGACATCGACACTGTAAAGATCTGGAACACTGCCGAGACCGAGTTCTCAAAGCTTGAGTACGCTGTTGAAGAATGCTATCCGGAGACTGGAGTTTACTGACCTTTTGCAGACCCGGCACGCCCGCCTACACCCTCATTTCCACGCAGACTCCTCACGTTAGCCAGTCCCGCGACGCAACATCCGCGCCTGACTTTACCGCCATCATCATGACCCTTCTACGACTCGAGAAGGCCAAGACGGATATTCTCATCACGATCAACGTGCCACATATCAAGGGTGAATATGACGAGTCGGAGGTTGACCTGGAGCTGGGACGACAGGGTAAGCTGATCGGTGATGCCGTCGAGTACTCGGCCAGCATCTGGTCAACGTTCAAGATTAAGGACTGGAGCCTGTTTGGCGAGCCTTAAGGGGTTGCTGGATATGAAGAAGTGAGGGCATATACAAGCTGCGAGGATGGAGAATTGGATATCCTGGGATGACTACCATGACTGATGACATATTTTCTATGTGGATCGACAATTGAATGAATATGGACAAAGAAAGGATTAACTTGCAAACATTTAAGAAACAATGCTTCTTGGGCCTTATCAATAATCAATACTTGTGAATGTTGGCCCATGTCGGGCAAAGCATGAGCTTGTGGCTGTCTTACAACCGAGCATCTGACATCTAGAGCTCGTGCAGGATCAGAGCCTCAACTTCTTCGAAAATGATGTGTCAGACTAGCTTCTAACACATTATAGTGAAAATTGAAAATCCCGAGTGCATGATGGACCTTTGACAATCTAATCCAGTTCTTAGAACATACTCGTCTATCCTTCACCCTCAATAGTCAAATCGATCATCTTCTCAACAACACTCTCAACTCCTAGTTTGCTAGGACCCTTGCTTCCAGCCCTACCACCCTCCTGCTTCGCCCACTTCTCTGCGATAAGCTTCATCACCACCTTCTGCGGACTACCAGGATTCTCTCCCCTTACGACAGCCATCTGCTCTTTGACAAACGCCTGATACCGAGTTGGCGCTTTGCCTGCTGCTGCTCCTCTGGGCGCCGGCCTCGTCTGCTTCAAGAGCCCCTTACAGCTTCCACATCGATGTCGCTGCGGATCGATACTCTTCGAGTGCCGCTTGAACTCCGTCCCGCACGCCTCGCATTCCCACACGTACTTGAAGTCAATATCGTAGCTGTGCTTGGTCGTGACTTCAATACCGCGGTCGCCGAATACAGCTGAGCATTTTGCCGCCCAAACCTTGAACTCGCGGCCATGAGGGTTGTTTGTTATGCCGCTGATCATGAAGTTGGCTAGATGGCAGAACTCGTGTGCCATCACGTTGAGAAGACGATGCTCGTCGTCAATGACCTTCTCGGCAAGTTCGATCGCTGCGTGGTGCTTGTACGTTACGGAGAGTTGTGCGCCGTCGGCCTTGCGTGTCGTGCGAGTTGTCTCGCGACGCCAGCTTGCCCTGCCGGCTGTGGTGTTGAGCGTCTTTGTCCACACAAGTTTGACGCCGCCTGTGGACTCAGCAAGCTCAGCAATTCTGCCCTGAGTGATCTCGCGGTCAAGCTCAGCAAGGAAGCTTTCGGCCAGCGCATCTCTCCTCGCGGCAAAGGACTTCTTGGTCTCCTTTCTAGGATCCTTCTTGGGACTAGCCTTGGTCGGACTCTTAGTTACCGGAGGAAGCATCAGTTTGCGCGGTGAGTGCTCGTCATTCCAGTCATTGACGAAATCCTGGCTCCAAAAAGCATCCATACTTGGACGATGAGGTGTCTTGGGAATCTGGACCTTCTTGCTCGGAGATACAAGTCCTTTGGGCTTAGACTTCGGTGGAGTACTCGGAGGCGTTGTAAACTGGTCCTTCTTAGATGGCTTGCTTTCCTCATCGGAAAAGTCTTGAAGCTGAAGTCGTAGCTTGGATAGCGTGTCTGCAAGGTCTGATGCAGTGGTTGTGCCCGAAGCATCTCGTTGCTTGGTTTGGCTGGTTTTTCGAGACGCAGCAACCTCCTTACTTGAGGTACTCTTCTTAGTGATATCGTGGTCCTTTTTACTCCTGACAGTCGTAGTCTGGCTGGGTGCTTTGGGTTGAAGAAGTGGAATGTCTTTCACCGACGGCACACGATCCCTTGTGCTAGCAGTTTTGGTTGGTTGACTACCGCATTGTCTTGCCCCTTGTCTCGTCGGGATATCAGGAGAGCCGTTGAGCCAATCTGACTCGGATGCAGAGTCGGAATCATCATCCGCAGTTTGATAGACGCTGGGATCATCGGCTCCATCCTCTCCCTGATTCACTTCAGTGTCAGTACCACTATCGCTATTGATCTCCCGTGCGAACAGCAGCGCCCTCGATTTGGCTCCCAAGTCAACTTTGGGGATTCGCTCATTGGTATCCAGGCTAGGCATCTTCACCGTACTCGGCCTAGTTTTCTGAAGTCGTCGTACCTTTGTTAGCACAGTCTCCTTCTCAGAACCGTGACCCTCGTCGCTTTCATCGTCAGAATCCTCCACAACCCTCTGCTGTCTCCTCCTCCGCGTTTGTTGGCGAGAGCGGGGCATGTCTGCCTCATCCTCAGATCCAAAGATAGACTCAGACTCTGATTTGGATTGAGACGAAAGGTCGCCGACTGGGGTTGTTTCTCGTGATGGCTTGTCCTCGGAAGCTGAGTCTCTCGTCCGGCTCCCCCGACTACCTCGCGAGTTGACTTGCTCGTCCGAATTCCATCTTTGAAATAGTGGGTTGGCCGTGGCTTGACTTTTCTCTCCAAGGCGGCGCACTCGTCGGGTTTCAGAATTACTTGTGGTCTTTGAAGTAAGAGGCTTGTTGGTTGAAGCCGCTGGCTTGGTAGTTGTTCTCGTTGCCCTGGTGCTAGGTTTCTGAAGCAGCGTTTTCAGATCGGGAAGGTCGTCGTCACTGGAGGAACATATGTCGGCAAGCCTCGCCATTGTAAAAATGCAGTAGTCGGTGTCAAAAGAGAAGATTCGGGGTTAACCAGCTGTGACACAGACTGGCCTTGAGGGCGTTCCTCGGGTTGCCAATGGCACGCGGATGACTAGTAACACTTCCAGTTAGATAATATTGATACAGGCATGCAATGACCTGGAGACGAAAGCCTTTCTGGCATAAAACGGCTTAGCTTGTCTGCGGGCTGACAGTAAAGAAACTTGAATTCGCTATGTGATCTACATAATTCTGTGAGGCATGGAATTTGAAAGTCAAGAGCCCGCAGCGTTGGCAGAGCAACAGACCCATTGGAATGTGGCATCGCGAGGGCACGTGACATCAACTGCAACGTGGTGGGCTGGGGATGAATAGGTAAGAGGTCGAATTGAGACATGGCTTCACGGCAGAGGCTCTGAGGCTTATGCCAGAGATGACAGCAGATATGAGACAGTTTTCATACCAGCGAGTGTTGGTAATTGCTAAAAGGTTTCAGTAGTAATTCTAGAACACGAGGCTAGTCGAGTCAACTGAAAACCAGCGATAGTGATATCGGGACGACAGAAGCCGCACCGGGGAACGGGGAAGCAGGCCTGAGCATGCTTATTTTTGGTGCTCGGTTGTATGGTAGTACCTTGGCGAACATCTTTTGCCAGGAGTAGAGTAGTCGATGTGCATAGATCAACCCCCTGAATAGCCAACCACTTTCCGATAACATGAGTATTATGCCACGCATGCAACATCCACCGCAATTCAACATCGCAATTTTGCCATCTTGATGTGTCATCTGGATTCTAGAGAACATGATAATGATATGACGTACAATATTCGTCGTTAAGCTCACGGTCGAGCCAGGGCTGTCAACGTCTGGAAATGAGCCGGAGCAAGACTAACCATCTAAAAAAGACGCTTGACTCCATTCTCGGACTGTTTGAAGTGAGTGGAAACATGGGAAAAGGAGGTGGCCAACAGCGGAGACTAGAGAGTCCCCACCAACAACGGTTGGTGCGTATCACTCACTTCATGGGTGATCATTCATCGGCCATCGATGGATCTACGGTACGGCAACCGTGTCAGCAAGGGGAAACCTTCTATGCTGACAGTCAGTCATCTACGGCTAGGATTGGCATGTTTACACAACTTGATCACCCTTGTCATCGACACTGAGCAACTTTGGCATCATTATCTCAAGCCATCCTCAAGACTTTCACAAACAATTTCAACCCTGGCTTCTGCTAGTCAACGGGTGGCGGAACGCCGGCTTATTTGACAACACGAATTTGAGTCTTAAAGCCCAGTTTCCGTACGATTTCTCAACATCAAACCAGTCGCATCAAGACGAGTGCTTTCTAGCGTTGTAAATACGGGGCCTTTCGAGCCAGATTGGGGTTGGGAGATTGGGCTAACTAAAAGTTAATACCAGGCACAGCCCATTGAGAAGTCTGAGAAAAAAATTGAAGGGGAACCACAGCTTTGTATGGAGCTCCTAGAATTGGTGGGATCGATGATCGTGTTGGATCGTGTCTGAAGTAACCAGGGATAGCCTTGTCAAGGAGGAGCTACTGTAAAGCGGGCGGCGTATCATAAAGGCCGCGTACAGCGTCGTCATTGATTGTAATTGTGCTGCTGACGAAGAAAAGAACAAGACCGAGTGAACCCTCTTTGTGGCAGTGTCACGGCAAAAAGCCATAGGTTGAGTTGGCATCGGCTGGCTGTTCCTTTGCGGAACCTCCTTAATATCTCCTTGCGTAGTAGGTTTTCTTTTTCTTTGCTGGTCCTCATCTTAAGACAATGTCAACTGCAGGATTCGTTCCTGCATAATGGGTCTTGCACTTGTTTCCTCTTCTCTATTCTTGCTTATCAGACGCCCCTCTCTCACTCACTCTGCTCCGTAATCACCGATTGAACAATCGAGATTACATCTTAAGGCTGAAACAATTTCAATGAAGATTAGCACGAGAGTGACATTTAACACCCAAGATACCCAGTTAATCATTTTTAAGTGCCGGATCTTATTTGATGGACGGTTGAATTAAATGGAAAACTCAGCATTGAGTTCTTCACTACCAAACGACGTTCGCGAAAGGTGTATGCGTACGTACCTCTCAAGGACAAGGTTACGCAGCAGTTCAACTCCACCAGACACAAAGATCTGACGGACCAGCTAAAGCTTCTTCAAGTCCTTCACTTACGGCTGTGGCCGAAGCCGTAGACGGGAACCAGCAGCTTACAGGGTATAAGACACGTGTAATTGCTTGATATAGCTTGTAACCGACCTCAAACTTGGAAGCTATTGAGAATCTGCAGACATGCATGCAATTTGCCTTGCTTGATGCACCCTATGCCTTGATATCGTGTTTGGGAAACGAGACACAGCCACTGGGCAAATTAGCTCTAGGGTGGCCAACTGTAACCTTCATTTGATGCTGCTGCAACGCAACGAAACCAACCAAATCATGCCGAGGGAGGTTGGATACCTGAGGTTCGCACGCTTCTCATTTAGATAACCTCTTGCTCAGTATCAGTGAAGCAAACTGCCAACTGCAGCTCTGGGCCACAGAAAGAAATTGTCTCTGAACTTCGGATGCGCCGTTCAGGGGCGCCTCTGCCCCAAGTGGAGGCTCCATCCAGCAGCCCGATTTGTAGCTCTGCCAGGCCCGCAAAGAGGGAATCGCTCCGTACCAATGACGACGCGTGGCTGCTATTCCTAGACGATACCTGAAGGGTACAAACTTGTCGAAGGTTCCGTGTCAGGAGTTTCACGCGTAAGACCCAGCACTTTGGGACAGCCTGGCAGCGGAATGCTAGCGTGACAAGGCCAGCTGAGAAATCAATGGATAAGTAGTTTTCAAGTACTTGGCGGGGGCTTGTTGAACTGCAGCACATCCCTCCCTCCCTCCGAAGAACCCGCAGTGTCCGTCTCTCAAGCAAAGTCCAAACCGACCAGCCACCCTCTGGAGAGACATGGCCCCAACCACCCCTTGCAACAACCAATCAGACTTCGTATCCCCTGGCACTCCTTGTCGTCGCCCCCTGGCTTGCGCTGCGAGTCGCGGGCGCGGGCCAGCTCTTTAGGGGCGATAGTCCTCTGGGATCCATTGGAAAGATGGGATGGGATGGATGGGGCTATCGAAAAGAAAGCAAGGAACAAAAGGAGACGGACGACCTGGAAACGGCCCGGGCGATCCACTGTTGGAACAGCGCATCACGATCAGAATGCGCAATGTTAGAACCGCCCGTTTGAGCCGAATTGAGTTTCAGCGGCAAGACCGCTGTAAACTTCAAGCTTAGCGGGTAGGACGCTCTGTAGCATAGAAAGGTCAGCAACGGCCTGCAGCCAATGATCCACTCGGCGTCTTCAGAGAAGCTCTTAACTATTCTGACTACGTCTGCCTATTCGCTGAATTCAAACTCGGTCTCCTGAAGTTCTCCCTTCTTTGAGTGTTCCCTCCCTCTTGTTGTGTTGTGTGGTGCTGTGCTGGTTTATTTCCCATCCGCTTGCTCTTCCACTCACTCTCTCCCTTTTGTTTACAATTATACTTCCACATTTTGTGTACGTGTCTGCGTGATCTTTGGAAAAACCAACCATTTTAATCAATTTTGGTCTTTCGCCATATTGCTTTTCTGCGCTTTCACTCATTCTTCATTCTATCTACTACACTACGTACAAGAGGAAAGCTCTTACCACTCCCGTCGCTGGAATCTTCCTTCCCAGCAATCTCGTGTGCCCCCCCTGTTATCTTACGACCACACCCTTCACCTTTTCACCCCCTAACCGCCCTGGATAACCCGGCGCCGAGACACGCAGCGTTTCTCTCCCTGCCCGTGCGTGTTGGAACTCAAACCACCAAAAACCACCCTCGTCCTCCCCTTCTTTACTACTCTTTGCATTACGCATTGCCGACACTCGTTTTACGGCTTCGCCAAATCGCTTTGTCTCGCCCTTCTGCGACGACGACTTCTCGAGCCGGTGAATCACTCCCTGTGATTGATTCATCTCCTTGAATTCGAATCGACGCTGAATCGCATATCTTTCTTGGCCTCTAAGCCAAGCCACTGCCCATTCGGCCATTAGACGGTTTTTTGACAACAACATCTTGCAGTGCCGGCCACGCTTGTTCTCCCGCCTGATCCTGATTTCACAATCACGCTCGCTGGTCATCCACATGTGTACCACTAGGTGAGTTTCTGCGTATTGGACTTTCTAGTCAGTCGTACCGTTCGCCTCATGCCGCTTGTCTCCCCTCACTGGATGACACGTGCCAGTAGCGAAGCAAGAATGGCTCAAGCGTGACGTCTGGGAATCTTGGCTAACATTCTTTCTTCCCAGATAATTCTTAAATCAACATGTCGGGACAACCAGGCGGTGGTCAACGCGACCAGTACGATGATGGCTACGGCCATCATCAACAAGGAGGCAACCAGCAGCAAGGTGGAAACACCGACTCCTACTATCAAGACGATCAATACTATGATCAAGGCTACGATAACCGTGGTCATAATGATGGCTACTACGACGAATCGTGAGAACCTCTCCTCCCAACGACGTTGCGTTCATAACTAACAAAACCCATCAGTGGTTACTACAATGCCGACGCCAACAACCCCTACCAGCAGGATGGCGGCTACTACGACGGCCACGACCAGTACCAAGATGGCTACTACGACAACGGTCAGGGTGGCTACTATGACCAGGACTACGATCGTGGATACCAGGGTCAAGGCGGCCGTCATAACTCGGAAGAGGATTCAGAGACTTTTAGCGACTTTACCATGAGATCTGATATGGCCCGCGCTGCCGAGATGGACTACTACGGCCGTGGCGATGAACGCTACAACAGCTACAATGACGGACAACGTGGATACCGACCCCCCTCATCACAGATTTCTTACGGTGGCAACCGTTCTTCAGGCGCGTCGACTCCTAACTATGGTATGGACTACGGAAATGTTCTTCCTGCCGGTCAGCGATCTAAGGAGCCCTATCCTGCCTGGACCTCGGACGCCCAAATCCCGTTGTCTAAGGAGGAGATCGAGGACATCTTCCTCGACCTGACGTCCAAGTTCGGTTTCCAACGGGATAGCATGCGCAACATGTATGATCATCTTATGATCCTTCTCGACTCTCGAGCCTCGCGTATGACTCCTAACCAGGCGCTTCTCTCGCTTCACGCCGATTACATTGGTGGTGACAACGCCAACTACCGCAAGTGGTACTTTGCTGCTCACCTGGATCTTGATGATGCCGTTGGGTTTGCCAATGCCCCAGGCAAGGCTCTGAAGCGCAAGAAGAAGGGCGGCAAGAAGAAGAAGAAGGATCCCGAGGCGAACGAAGCAGAAACTCTCCAGCAGCTTGAGGGTGATGACAGCCTTGAAGCCGCTGAGTACCGATGGAAGACTCGCATGAACAAGATGTCCCAACACGACCGAATTCGGCAGATCGCCCTGTATTTGCTCTGCTGGGGTGAAGCCAACCAGACTCGTTTCATGCCTGAGTGCTTGTGCTTCATTTTCAAGTGTGCCGATGACTACCTCAACTCTCCCGCCTGCCAGGCTCTGGTTGAGCCTGTGGAGGAGTTTACTTTCCTTAACAACGTCATTACTCCTCTCTATCAGTATGTGAGAGATCAGGCCTACGAGATTTCAGATGGCGTCTACGTTAAACGTGAGCGCGATCACAAGAACATTATTGGTTACGATGATTGTAACCAGCTTTTCTGGTATCCCGAGGGTATCGACCGCATCGTCCTCCAGGATAAGAGCAAGCTGGTCGATTCGCCCCCGGCCGAACGATACCTTAAGCTCAAGGATGTAAACTGGAAGAAGTGCTTCTTCAAGACATATAAGGAGTCGCGATCTTGGTTCCATCTCCTCGTCAACTTCAACCGTATTTGGATCATTCATTTGACCATGTTCTGGTTCTACACCTCACACAACGCTCCGTCCATTTTGATCGGTGAAAAGTACGAGCAGCAAGTTAACCAGTCTCCCTCCACTGCCAAGTCCTTCTCTATTGTTGGTTTTGGTGGTGCCATCGCCTCTCTGATTCAGGTTCTCGCTACTCTGGCTGAGTGGGCTTATGTCCCTCGACGATGGGCTGGTGCTCAACATCTCACTAAGCGACTCTTCTTCCTGCTCTTCATCTTGGTTCTCAACATTGCCCCTGGTGTCAAGGTTTTCTTCCTCGGCGACATCGGTCCCGAGAAGATCAACACAGTTCTCGGTATTGTGCACTTTATCATCGCACTGATCACCTTCATCTTCTTTTCCATCATGCCCCTTGGCGGTCTTTTTGGCAGTTACCTGACTACCAATAGCAGGCGCTACGTTGCTAGCCAGACGTTCACTGCTAGCTGGCCTAAGCTTCGTGGCAATGACATTGCCATGTCTTATGGACTTTGGGCTGTTGTTTTTGGTGTGAAGATGGGTGTCTCGTACATTTATCTGATTCTGTCGTTCCGTGATCCAATTCGATTCTTGAACATCATGAACGTTGACTCCTGCTTGGGCGATAACCTTCTTCTGAAGAATCAGCTTTGCAGGTGGCACCCTACTATCGTTCTGGCTCTGATGGCCTTCACAGACATTATCTTCTTTTTCCTCGATACCTATTTGTGGTACGTGCTTCTCAACACCGTCTTCTCGGTCGCACGATCTTTTTACATCGGATCTTCTATCATGACACCTTGGCGAAACGTTTTCTCTCGTCTTCCCAAGCGTGTTTACTCCAAGGTTCTCGCCACAACTGATATGGAGATCAAGTACAAGCCAAAGGTTCTCATCTCGCAGATATGGAACGCCATTGTCATCTCCATGTACCGAGAGCATCTATTGGCCATCGAGCACGTCCAGAAGCTGCTCTACCACCAGGTTCCTTCCGAACAGGAGGGTAAGCGAACTCTACGTGCGCCCACTTTCTTCATTTCTCAGGAAGATCACTCCTTCAAGACTGAGTTCTTCCCCGCCTATAGTGAAGCAGAGCGCCGAATCTCCTTCTTTGCCCAGTCTCTGTCAACCCCCATTCCCGAGCCTGCGCCCGTCGATAACATGCCTACCTTCACCGTCATGATCCCTCATTACAGTGAAAAGATTCTTCTTTCCCTGCGTGAGATTATCCGTGAAGACGAGCCCTACTCTCGCGTTACCCTCCTAGAGTATCTCAAGCAACTTCACCCTCACGAGTGGGATTGTTTCGTCAAGGACACCAAGATTCTGGCCGATGAGACCTCGCAATACAATGGTGAGACAGACAAGAACGAGAAGGACACGGCTAAGAGTAAGATCGATGATCTTCCCTTCTACTGTATTGGTTTCAAGTCTTCCGCTCCCGAGTACACTCTCCGTACCCGAATCTGGGCTTCTCTTCGCTTCCAGACTCTTTACCGTACTATCTCTGGTTTCATGAACTACAGCCGCGCTATCAAGCTCCTCTACCGTGTTGAGAACCCCGAAGTCGTCCAGATGTTTGGAGGCAACACTGATAAGCTTGAACGTGAACTTGAGCGCATGGCACGCCGCAAATTCAAGATTGTCGTTTCTATGCAGCGATTCTCCAAGTTCAAGAAGGAGGAGATGGAGAACGCCGAGTTCTTGCTTCGTGCCTACCCTGACCTTCAGATCGCTTACCTTGACGAAGAGCCCCCGGTTGCTGAAGGCGAAGAACCCCGTCTCTACTCTGTTCTCATCGATGGTCACTCCGAGGTGATGGAGAACGGCATGCGACGACCCAAGTTCCGTGTTCAACTCTCTGGCAACCCTATTCTCGGTGACGGAAAGTCCGACAACCAGAACCATTCCATTATCTTCTACCGTGGCGAGTACATCCAGCTTATCGATGCCAACCAGGACAACTACCTTGAAGAGTGTCTCAAGATTCGAAGTGTTCTCGCTGAGTTCGAAGAGATGAAGACGGACAACGTTTCTCCTTACACTCCCGGTGTCAAGAATGATGTCACATATCCTGTTGCTATCTTGGGTGCTCGCGAGTACATTTTCTCTGAGAACATTGGTATTCTTGGTGACATCGCTGCCGGAAAGGAGCAGACATTCGGAACTCTCTTTGCTCGAACAATGGCCCAAATCGGTGGAAAGCTCCATTATGGACATCCTGATTTCTTGAACGGTATCTTCATGACGACTCGTGGCGGTGTCTCCAAGGCTCAGAAGGGTCTTCACCTGAACGAAGATATTTACGCTGGTATGACTGCTCTTCTTCGTGGAGGACGCATCAAGCAGTGCGAATACTTCCAGTGTGGTAAGGGTCGTGATCTTGGTTTCGGCTCCGTTCTCAACTTCACTACCAAAATTGGTACTGGTATGGGTGAACAGTTCCTGTCCCGCGAGTATTACTACCTTGGCACTCAACTTCCTCTTGATCGATTCTTGTCTTTCTACTACGCCCATCCTGGTTTCCATCTCAACAATATGTTCATCATGTTCTCCGTTCAGATGTTCATGATTACTCTGGTCAACCTTGGAGCTCTGCGTCACGAGACAATTCCTTGTGAATACAACCGAAACGTTCCTGACACCGATCCTCTCTATCCCACCGGTTGTGCCAACACGGATGCGCTTTCCGACTGGATTTACCGTTGCATTGTGTCCATTCTCTTCGTTCTGTTCCTGTCTTTCATTCCCCTGATTGTTCAGGAGCTTATGGAACGTGGTGTCTGGCGCGCTTTTGTCCGATTGATGAAGCAGTTTTGCTCGATGTCGCTCATGTTCGAAGTTTTCGTCTGTCAGATCTATGCGAACTCTGTGCAGCAGAATATTGCCTTTGGCGGCGCGCGATACATCGGAACAGGTCGTGGCTTTGCCACAGCCCGTATACCCTTTGGTGTCTTGTATTCTCGATTTGCTGGACCCGCTATTTACTTCGGCGCTCGATTACTGATGATGCTTCTCTTTGCGACACTCACCGTTTGGAAGGGTGTTTTGGTTTACTTCTGGATTACTCTTCTTGCTCTGACGATTTCGCCCTTTTTGTACAACCCTCACCAATTTGCCTGGACCGACTTCTTCATCGATTACCGAGATTACCTTCGCTGGTTGTCCCGTGGTAACTCGCGCAGCCACGCCTCGTCCTGGATCTCGTACTGCCGTCTCTCCCGAACCCGTCTTACTGGTTACAAGCGTAAAACTCTCGGAGACCCCTCCGCTAAGGCGTCCGCCGATGTTCCTCGCGCTCCTTTTGCCAACATCTTCTTTAGCGAGATCTTCTCGCCTCTCATGCTCGCTGTTGTTACGATTCTTCCCTACCTCTTCATCAACGCCCAGACCGGTGTTGAAAGGAGAATCCAGAAACCTGAGGACCGGAACAAGATCCACGCAACCGACTCACTGGTTCGCTTGCTCATCATCTCCTTTGCGCCCATCGCTGTCAACGCAGGTGTTTTGGCTGCTATGTTCGGAATGGCCTGCTGTATGGGTCCCCTGCTCAGCATGTGTTGCAAGAAGTTCGGTAGCGTACTGGCTGGCATTGCCCATGCTACGGCTGTCATCTTCCTCCTGATCGCGTTCTTGGGAATGTTCGTCCTTGAAGGTTTCAACTTCACCCGAACTATTTCTGGTATGATTGCTGTGATATGCATCCAGCGTTTCTTCATCAAGTTGATTGTGTCGCTGGCCCTTACCCGAGAGTTCAAGTCTGATACTTCCAACATCGCTTTCTGGACCGGCAAGTGGTACTCGATGGGATGGCACACCATGTCTCAGCCTGCTCGAGAATTCCTTTGCAAGATCACTGAACTTTCCATGTTTGCTGCCGATTTTGTTTTGGGCCACTGGCTGCTCTTCTTCATGGCGCCTGTCATCCTGATTCCCAAGGTCGACATGCTGCACTCGATGATGCTCTTCTGGCTTCGTCCAAGGTATGTTCCATCACTCTAACTCATTATTGATATACACTAACATCGACAACAGCCGACAAATTCGACCTCCTATTTACTCAATGAAGCAGTCCAAGCTCAGACGCAGACGTGTCGTTCGCTACGCCATCCTATACTTCACGCTCCTCATTGTCTTCATCGCCTTGATTGTGGGACCTGTGGTGGCTGGCAAGTACGTTGGTAGCAGCATTGAAGACGCTCTCAAGGGACTCCCTTTCAAGCTTGTTCAACCCACAGGCCTTAATCATAAAAACACCAACAGCACCTCGGCCACTGGTACAGGAATGCCCGGTTACACTGGAGCTGGTCGCAAGTCTACTACTGGTGGCGGTGCTGATTCTACGGCGACGGGCAAGATCAAGCTGTTTTAAGGGGCGCATATGGAGGCAGAAATCATTGTGGACACGCCCCATCACGAGCGAGTTATCATGCCGGACTCACTTGGTTTTGTTTCTATGCCAAGCAAAATTGTGAAAATGCCAAGTTTTTGTTTTTCTATCTTTTTGTTTTTTTTCGGTTCAGCAGCGCAAGTGGATGCATATGGACACGTTGAAGGTTTATAGAAGTCGGAGAAGGGAGAAGTCAGACCTGACATTCACTGGCTGAACTGGACTGAGATCTTTTTTGGTACAAGGCGCACTTTTTTCAAACATATTCTAATGTGTACAATGAAAGGAAGCAACACAACACAACGCAACACATGGCAGAAACTTTAGACCTAAATGCAAATAATGCCTTTTTCTCATTCGTTTTTTATCAATAGACAACAAATATTGTGCAATTAATGGAAAGCCTTTGATTGTGACTGTGATTGTGATTGTTATTCATGCCTAAGATTGGATATCATGATTTTACGTATTTCAAGTCTCCGGGCTATCCGATGGCCCCTACAATTCCGCTGTAATGGATGCCCCGTCTTACTCTGTGTCCAACTTTCAGGTACCCGTCGAGCCCCTGTAAGATATGGATCTAAGCAGTAGCCAATCAACGCAGCCAATCAGCCTCGGCAGCCGGACTCGTTTTAAGTTGGAGGGACCTGGAGGCCCCTTTGCAGACCCCATGCAGGGCAATTACAGTAATGGATTGTTCATGAGCCACCGCCTTTAGAAGCCTCCATTGACGTCTTCCTCCTTATATCGAACTCTTGACAACGCCGCGCAAAACCAAAAACAGAGAACAACCGCACAAGACCGAACGAGACCAGACGAGCCGGACAAGACAACGTAACTTGGTGACGACGACCCCGACAATATGGAACTCGACGCCCTCCAAGCCCGGCTGGGCGATATCCTCGAGCAGGCTTCAGTGTACTTTCACAAGGTGCCTGGATCTGCCGTGTTCATGCGCTATATCCAGTCGAGTTACCAGAACGACCCCGTGCGATCCGCCATCGAGCTGGTGCTGTTGCTCTTCTTTATCCGCTATCTCCTGTCGCCTTCGTACTCGACGCATAAGCAGAACTACGTTAAGTTGAGAGAGGATGTAAGACCACCACAAAAATCCAAAATTTGCGGAATTGAAGGGCTGATCTTGAACGTCTCGTAGGAAATCGAGGAGTTGATCGATGAGTGGCAGCCTGAGCCTCTCGTCGCCGAGCAGACGTCCTTTGAGGTTGCCGAGACTGAACGACTTCCTGTCCTTGTTGGGTGAGCATCACCAAGCCCAGACGTGTGCGCGTTCTTGTGAGAGTCAGCATCTAACGTCTCCTATAGCCCCACCGGTCCCAAGTCCAAACTCGCCAACGGCCGAACCGTGACCAACCTCGCATCCTACAACTTCTACAACTTCAACGGCAATGATCAGATTAAGGAGAAGGCGATTCAAGTTCTGCGCACCTACGGTGTTGGCCCCTGCGGTCCTCCCCAGTTCTACGGTACCCAGGATGTTCACATGAAGACCGAAGCCGACATTGCCGCGTATCTGGGCACCGAAGGTTGTATCGTTTATGCTCAGTCTTTCAGCACCATCTCCAGTGTCATTCCCTCTTTCTGCAAGCGTGGCGACGTCATCATCGCTGACTCGAACGTCAACTTCTCTATCCGCAAGGGCCTCGAACAGTCGCGAAGTACTATCCGCTGGTATGAGCACAATGATATGGATGATCTGGAGGACGCTATGCAGGCTGTCGTTAAGGAGCAGGCCAACGCTAAGAAGCTTACTCGTCGTTTCGTCGTGACAGAGGGTCTGTTTGAGCTTTCGGGAGATTCTATCGATTTGCCCCGTCTGGTTGAGCTTAAGGAGAAGTACAAGTTCCGTGTCATTCTTGATGAGACTTGGTCTTTCGGTGTTCTTGGCCGCACTGGTCGTGGTATCACTGAGGCGCAGAACGTGGATCCCCAGCAGGTTGATATGATTATTGGTTCTCTCGCCGGTCCTCTCTGCGCTGGTGGTGGTTTCTGTGCTGGCCCCAAGGACGTGGTTGAGCATCAGCGTATCACCTCTTCTGCATACACCTTCTCTGCCGCTCTTCCCGCCATGTTGGCTGTCACTGCTAGCGAGACCCTCAACCTGCTCCAGTCTAACCCTGATATCCTGACTCAGTGCCGCGACAATATCAAGGCGATGAAGGCGCAGTTAGATCCTCGCAGTGACTGGGTCGTCAGCCCCAGCGACCCGGAGAACCCTATCATGCTCCTTGTCCTCAAGCCTGAAGTCATCGCTGCGCGAAAGCTGACGCTGGATGACCAAGAGCGCATTCTGTTGGACTGCGTGGAAGAGGTATGTGTATCCATAAATGAGACATGAGAAAGACTGTGAACTAACTTGAGTATAGACTCTTGCCAACGGCGTCCTAATCACAAGGACCAAGACCAAGCCATATTCCCTCGTCGTCAAGCCCAAGGACGGCGTGTGGACTGCCCAGCCTGCACTTCGAATTTGCATCACCTCGGCGTTGTCCAAGAAGGACATCGAAAAGGCTGGTGTGACCATTCGACATGCTATCACCAAGGTTATGACACGCAAGACGAGCACCAAGGCTGCTTGAATCACGAGCCATGAAGAAGAGTAATGGTGCTTAACAGCACAGGGCCGGCTGGTCGGACGTTACACTCCTGTACCTGAATCAATAAGTCCTCGGTTACGCTGAGACCTTTTTGATTATGAATGAAGAGACAGGTCAGCGCATATAGACAAGGGGGAGTCATGGATCAATCTACATAGTGGCGGATAGCCAGTTAGCAAGCTAATGATTAATAGATGCGGCCTCGTACGCCAGCATTGAATGAACATCACTGAAACAACGATTCTGTTTTCTTTTTTGGACGACGTGAGCAGATGCTGGGTCGGTCTAGCCTTGGGTTAAGCTTTTGCTGCTGAAAAGGTAGATAGGGAAGATACCTACAACGCATATTTGCCACGTTTGGTTGTTCACGGACAAAGTTTACTCGCTCAAGACATGTCACTGCTCTCGAAAACGTGAATTATGTGGGAAAAAAAGAGCGTGGCGTCAGCTGTCTCGTGTGTCTTAGGGAACATCCCTTGCCAAGTCACGCTGATGTTGGCAGCTTATACATAAGCCAAGAGGGACGAATCTGACTACAGGATTACCAAGACGGAACATGAGAAAAAAGACGAGTAAAGAGAAAGAAGAGAGCCGTATTTATTGAAAGAACGAGGGGCTTTCCCCAGGCTTAGCTGAACTCTTCGACATGTTTCAGGTGCTGCGGTGCATTCCTGCAGGAGATTATAGGTTTCGAGATTATGCAGCGTGGGATAAAACAAGCTCATTCCAGGCAGTCAAGAGCGTCTTGAGCCTTTATTCCTGCAAGTTATTTTGAGCTTATGCTTGCGGGGAAGCTAGAATAAGATGTTGAGACTAAGGTCAGGACTGCATGCGAGTGTTTCAGGGACTCGTGACAGGGCTGAAGATTGTAGATTAGAGGCTTCACAAGAAAGCTACCTTAAGGCATTGGATCTGGGGATGACACTTGCAGACGAAGAAGGAACCAAGGCCAAGAGTGGCTCTTTCTTGTCTCTTGCAGCTTCTGTTGGCAGCTTCTGTTGGCAGCTTCTGTTGGCAGCTCCTGCTGCTTTACACGTGCTGTCCCTCCTTCCGGCATCTCGACTTTATCTTGACCCAGAGCCCATCTCCTCTCTCGATATGACTTCTTCACTTCTTCCTCTCTTCTTCATTCACATTCTCTTATACCTTTTGTTCTTTTCATCCCACACTCACTTTCCTAAGAAAGTCACTCTTTAGTCTTCTTCCTTTTCATTCTTTTCTATTCCTAAAACTCAACTTTATCAGTTTGCCTTTTCGTTCTTTGCATGAGGGTTATTATGCTGGTCTCTTCTTATAAACTCATTTTCTTGCATCACTAACTTTATACACTCTTTCTTGACTATTTAAAGCCCTTGAGATCGCTGTTGCAGCTCGTTCACTCGTTTACTTTTTAACCACACTCATCCTCAAGTTCCTCGAACTCCTCGAACATCCTACGGATTCACAATCGTGAACAACAACATGACAACGAGACGCTTCCTCGTTTCGGCTTTGGCCATGGCCGCGACAGTTACTGCTGCTCCTGCTGGTAAGTATTCTCTGTATCAAGTGGTTATTTGGCACTGACAATAGTTCTAGGTCGTCCAGTCGACAAACGCCAAGTGTATGTACTTCTCCTGACTCGATTCGTGGCTACCAACTAACAATGCTACAGTGTCCCTAGCCCTGACCTTGTCGAAGGCTGTTTGGGCCCTAATTGTCTTCAACCTGGAAATACTGCCATTTACCACGCGGTTCCTGTCGTTCAACCCGCACTTCCTGACGGTCAACCCGAAGTTCCTGGCATTCAACCCGCAGTTCCTGGCATTCAAGCCGAAGTTCCTGGCATTCAGCCCGCACTTCCTGGCATTCAGCCCGCACTTCCTGACGGTCAACCCGAAGTTCCTGGCATTCAACCCGTAGTTCCGGTGGTTGAACCTGAAGTTCCGGTCTCCCAAGGCTCTAGCTCTGGAGAATCTAAAGGCTATAAAGGCTCTGAAAGCTCCGGAAGGCCTGCCCTCCCTGGTATCTCATGGGACGTTTTCCGCGCCGACAAATCGTGCAAGACAAAGGAACAAATTCACGATGACCTCTCTCGATTCGAAGGCTCCTACTCTCTCCTTCGTACCTATGGCACCGAATGCGATCAGGTCGCCCATGTCTACTCCTGGTCCAAGAGCAGCAACATGAAACTGTTCCTCGGTATTTACAACCCCTTGAATGTTCAAGGAGAGGCCCAGAGGATCATCGATGGTGTCAACGGCGATTGGTCCAAAGTTGATACCATCAGCGTCGGCAATGAGCAGGTCAACTTTAATAAAATCAATGCTGAGCAGGCTGTATCTGCACTCAAGCAGGCTCGACAGATCTTTCGTAAGGCAGGCTACCAAGGCCCCGTTGTCTTCGTCGATACATCCGGCGCTGTCATCAAACACCCGGAGCTCTGCAACGAAAGTGATTACTGTGCCATGAATGCTCACGCCTTTTTCGACTCGAGCGTCTCCGCCGAGGAGGCTGGCACTTGGCTCACCAAGACAATCAACAACGTCAAGTCCAAGATTTCCGGCGGGAAGCGTATCGTTGTCTGCGAGACTGGCTGGCCTTACAAAGGTATCGCCAACGGTCGTGCCGTCCCCGCCATGCCCCAACAGCAGGCGGCTATCGCGGCCATCAAGGAAGTATTCTCTAACAACCCGCAAGACTTGATTCTCTTCTCCGGTTACAACAGCCCCTGGAAGCCGGAAGAAGCGGCTACTTTCTATGCTGAGCCGTACTGGGGTATTAACGGCGCCAAGTCGTCATCCAACTAGAATAGGGCTCGACAGTTCATCGTATCACTTGGCCCTCCACATGTTTGAACGGTTTACGGTCATGGTCACGGTCACACTTTTTGCTTTGAGAACGGTTGACTTTGTCTCTTTCTTATTCTGTTTAATGGGTTACTGGCACTGTCTCAGGGCTGTCAGTATCGATTACTTGGTGAGTATGACAGGGGTTTCACACCTTGTCTTGCATTTTGTAAGCACATGTTGGGCGACTTCATGTTTCTTTGCATTTCTTCATGTCGAACTCCAACTGTCACATCACAGCCTTCTATTTGGTGGCCTCAGTTTTGAATTACGAAAAGAATTATGTTCTGTATTTTTAGATGAATCGAAATTTTTGTAATCGTTTCTCATATTCACAATGAATCAGCGAGTTGACAGTGACGATGAAGTAGTGTTTAACATGGTACTCGATGCATGGTACACTTCTTAGCATGTCATAGAAGCGATGACCAAGCGACGAGCCAACTCTACACAAGACGAGTATGTTCGAGAAGTAAAATAAGCTATCTAAATAGTTTGTATGGCCGCCTCAATCCGAGACTCTGCCCAGATCCTCCTGTCCATCCAGTCGCCTGCATAAAGTATGGCTAAGGCCGCGACGTAGCTCCTATCCCACCGATCAAGAAATTGCACATGATACATAGTAGATGAGTGTAGGCCGTCAAAGTCCTCTGAACATCGTATCTTCGTTAAAAAACAATCCAAGGACCCTTGTATCCACCTCAAGAAGTCAGTTTGTATCCTCTTTGCCTTGATGGCAAATCTGGATACCTAAGTAGCATCGACAAGAGTATCTAAGCTCAAACCGAGCTTTTAGACAAAATCTTGTTGCATAATAGCCCGAGTCGACCACCTTATTGAACAGAGTGCGATTGTAGTTCGTGATGGCGAAAAAAGATATGCCGTAAAATGTCGAACAAACGTATGTGGTGAAGACGGAGGACCAGGGCGTAATATTGGAACGAATGCATCCAGTACTTGGACGTCCAAAAGCCGAATAATAGCCCAAGAAAAGAAAAGAAAAAAAAAATCACATTCTGATCAGTAGTCATGGCAAACTCTTGATCTGTTATCAACTTATTGGTGGGGTGTCCTCAAATTTGGGTCCTTGCTTAGACGCCATCAGAAGATGTCCCTCACCGGCTCCCATCAAGCTGCTCTACATATTTCAGAAGAGACCGCGACGGGGCGAGTTTAACAGATCCAAAGCTCGTCCAGAAACCGATCAAGTTCAATGATACGGAACCGAGAGCCGATGCTCTTGTCCCTTAACAGGCCATTCCAGGCGGACGAAAGACTAGCCTTCCAGGACACAACCTCAACGCTCCAGCCCATTTTCAGAGCGCGTTGGGCATAGGCTAGGAAGCCATCCGAATACTTAGCTGGCCGAGCATCACCAGTGGCGATGACAAGCGTGCCAGGCAGCTCGAAATACTGCATGACAGATTCGCCGATTCGAATTTGAAGTGTTTCGTCAACCATATCTTCGACGTAACGGAAACCGCCCGCCTCAAAAGTGGTGTAGTCGTCTGAACCGGACTGCTCTGGGCGGCGGTTGCGAAGGTCGACACGGTAACCAAGGTCTTTAAGTTCCTGAATAAAAGGGGGCTCGCCTCGGTCTGGTCGCATGGAGCAGCCAACGTTGAGCCACTCGCTGTATCGATCGCGAGTGAGAAGTTCGTGGAAGAATGGAAGATTCATCTGAGGAAGCGGAACAAAGCGTGCCGACTCCGGCATGCCGAATTTTGCCCTGAGAGCCTTTTGAAATCCGATGATGATGTTGGACATGTCAATAAAGACATGAATTCCATTGTCTGCAATAGTTGATACATCCTTGTAGATCATAGAGTCGACAACGCGCTCATGGACAAGCTTGCCCATAAGATTTTCGTGCTTGGCCTCAGAAGACTGCGCGTTGCCGTGGATCTCAGTGATTGGGCCATATTTGAAATGTTGATATGAAAGGACATGCTTGACCAATTCGGGCCTGACGCCACCCCAGACCACAATTTTAGGCTCTGAGCCATCTCTGGAATGGGATTTATCTTTGCCCTTGGAAGCCTTGTTCTTTTTCTGCTTGACTTGATCGAAGTTCTTTAGAGGAGACTCATTTGAGCTCGGTGGTGTCGAAGCAGCAGTTGAGTAGGATGCGGCCGGCAGCACATCAGTGTCGGAGCCACATCCAGCCTCGGAATCAGTGATTGGGTCAAAAACGGGTTCAGCCAAAGCTCTGGGTATACTAGCTGCTTTGATAGTTGGGTGTGTTTCGGAAGATCGTTTCAGTATCGTGATCGGCTGTGCCTTTGGCGAAACGGAAGGTTGATCCTGTTGACGAGCCTTCTTGGTGTTGTTAAACCTCAGCTGCTCGAAAAGCCGCTTGAAGTTTCCAAGAGTAGGAGGCGAATCGGAAGTTTCCACGTCCTTGGGGGAAGCCCACTCCGTGAGACTTTTCGAGTTCAGTCTCGAAAAGTCCCCAAGCTTGAACAAGCCATCATGTGTGACCTTGTCCGTAGGCTTACTACTACCTGGTGGCTCGTGAAGAGGATCGTCGGTTGAAATCGTTGTTGTAGATACCATAATGACCATCAGAAGCGAATATGCACATAAGGTCGTATTGGTGATTGAGGTTGAGGTTGATGAGGTCCTCGACGTCTATCCGAGACGTAAGACGAGTGTTGAGAAGTTTTCAATATATTGATGAACAATAAGCGAAAAATGAATAATAGGAAATGGCGGTATTGTAACCCGCAGAAACGTGCTGAAAGGCAAAGGAGATGTCGAAGAGGGCAATTTGCCACAACTGAGCCGAGTAAGTCTAGAATTGTCTAAGACAGACAATAGACCTAGAATGGGACGGAAACAGGAGCTAGGAGCCACGTGAAATAACAGAGACAAAGTCAATTCACTCTTGGATGATGCTGCGCATAAATCCAGTGCGTCAGATTTTGCCGCCTGATAAAGCCAGATGAGTGATGGAGTCGATCAAGTGCGGAGATCGAGCTATCGGAATCTCACGTGTTCACAACTGAATTGAAGGCAAAGGTCATATACCGTGAAACAAAGACAGAAATGGAAAAACAAAGGGGACAAGAAGAAATAACGCAAATATTGAGAGAAGAATATATCTGAATATCGATGAGAAACGAAAACAGACGTCGAATGTTGATGAGAACGATGAGTCAAATGGTGATGCGTTGAGGCTGATTAGTTCCGGCTTCCGAAGTGGCAAGTGCTTAGCGACTACTGACCAATCAAATCACGAAAGACGTGTCTTCAGGGTCCTCTTGTGGGGTTCACGTGCACATCAAACTGTTCTCCAGATCCCCTAGAATTCTACCTATCCTTGCCACTGAAGAGTGGCTGAAGCTCGAGATCCATGAGCCATCTCGGTCTGACTGATCAAGACCAAACCGAAGCCGATATCGTCCGCCTTCAAGTGTTCGATCCAGTATAACGGTATTATATCATTCACTTGCACAGGCATGCTTAAATAAGTACTTGCGATGGAGCAGCGATTTGTCAAATTTCTATCTGCTTCTCATATCGTGAATTTCCATACTTATTCATATGTAATCAATTCTCCTCCATATGCACCTCTTCCAACAAACCCACTGCCTTTCCAGGCAATATTGTAAAACAGAGCAATGCCAGGCTCTAGAGAACGTGAGAATAGGAAACTATGAATCCTGGTTATGCTCTTTGTTATTGGGCGTGCGCCCACGGGACAGTTCTAGAGCACGATTTGATCTGCATAGACCAGAATCGGGTCTGAAGCTGCCCCTATGTAGATGCAGTTGTTCGCCCTATAATGGCTTTGTGACTTTTTTTTCTTGATTTTGTTTTGCGCTGAGCAGAATTTTGAGCGAAAACGAGAATCATGCATGACTTATTCCCCTTCGAGGTTCCTCACGTAGTTGAACAACGCCATGAATCAAACTCATAATAAATTGCTCTTATCACCGCCGAAAATCGATGCTCGCTCGGGATGAGTCAATACTAGGTCGCACCGAGCTGCTTGAGCTTCGCCTCCGCCGTGCTCGTTGTTCGTTAGGATCGGAAGGGTTCAGGCCAGTCGACTTTGCAAACATGTTGAGAATGTCAGTTAACGAAATGACGCCGGTGAGCCTGCCCGAAAGGCGGGCTCCGGCCATAGCAGACGCGGGCACAGCAGCTGTAGGAACCGGCGATGCAGGCACGGCTGCAGTCGGCACCGGTGATTGGGGTGCAGCATTCGTTGGTGCCGCGGGCGGTGGAGGGCCTGCAGTTGTGAACGATTGAGGTCCCATCAAAGGCGTAGCGGGAGCCGAGGGTGAAGGCGATGCCGATTCAACCACCCACATTCGATGCGATCGAGTAGCGACAAGCTTAGCGACAGTATGGGCCAGAGTCGAGTATGGGTTGACGTAGAATACGGGAAACACATCGCGTCCATGTTCGACACCGCGCTCGTTGAGGATTACTGAAATGAAGTTCATGCATGATGAATTGAGAAGGTGAGCATTGGAGCTCTTGGTTAAATGCCGGACATCCTTAGTCGAGATGTTACCGACCACGTTCAAACCGTTATCGACAACAGCCACGCTCGTAAGGCCTTCGTTATTCATAAGAGTGAGAGCTTCGGATAAGGGCGAGTCAGAGCTACACCGAGTCAGTAAGTAGTTCGTTGTCCAATAGTACTGCGACTCACTTGACAGAGACAATGTCTTTGGTACCGACGCCCAAATCCCGGAGCAGGACGGGGTAAAGCCGATCGATGGAAGGGAAGTTGACACCCTCATTCCAAAAGAACTCGACGATCCGGAGCTGGCTTGCAATGCCTACGACCTCGCCGCTGGTGGCAGTCACTAGCAAGCGATGAATACCACTACCGAGAGTTTGAATAGCTTGGGAAAGTTTCTCTTCGCCATGTAATGTAAATAGGCTTTCCTTGCGGAACAGAGGAAACACGTCTCGAAGAGGAATTTGGCCACCTTCCTGAGCCTTGGATAAGATTGAGTTGAATAGGTCGACTTGATCTTCCTCAGGTTTGGTGAGACCGACGACAACAAGCAAGTATACGTTAAGATCGGTAAAATCGAATGTGGAGACGGCAGTGTGAGTAGAGGCATCCTCGCGGACCAGAACGACGTTGGTAGGGCTCTTAAGGAGGAGCTGCAAAAGTTACAATTAGCATAATCGTCCTTAAAAGACAAATCTGGACAAGTATGTCACATCCTGCGCCTCCATATCTTTCAAGACATGCTCGTGCTTACCTTGGTAGCTTCCTCGACGCTACTGTCGAACTCCACCCACTTTACATCCTCGAGAGATACGAGCTCCCCGATAGCTACATCACGCCAATCGCGACCAGCAAATTTGGGGTTGGCGTGCTTGTTTCCAGCAGGAGGGTGGTTCAGAAGCTCTTGGAGAGCGGCTTGTGTAAAGGAAGGATGTCGTTGTGAGCGCGGAGAGGAGGGCGCATTGCGCAAGTTCTCAGCGAAGCTCTGGCGATGGGCGGAGAGGGAGCTTGGGCCAGAGCCGGCAGATATAGATACGGAAGGAGATCGCTGAGAAAGTGTAGGCGGTTTAGGAGTAGCTGAAGAGCCAGAAGCAGCGCTGTTAAGGCTGGTAGAGCTGGTCGCGCGGGTGTCCTTGAGCTCACGGGATGAGGAGCTCGGTGAGGGGTCCATGCTGGGAGAGCTTGGTTCACAACCAGCTGATGAATTGGCTGATGTGAGAGTTGCTAAGTTGGTTGGGAATGAGATGAGCGTATAACACGGCTTGGGCTAGTAAAAGAGCGCTATACGTATTGCAATCGGGAGACAGATGGCAAGATGATGGCGAATGCTTTGTTGCGACAATTGGCAGAGATGAGATGATGGATGGTGTGGCACAAAGAGAGCGAAAGGCGCGCAGGATGAGGGAACGATGGGATGATCTGGAGATAATGCTCGAGGTACAAGAGATGTTGAATAAGAGTCACAAACTAAGCGTCAGGATACAAAAGGTCAGAAGATCACTCGCCAAGGACGGTATTTGACAGAGAGAGGCGATGAAGTGGAATGGTTTCTTGCGGCGGAGGTTGGTCTGGAAACGGGCGACAGTCGCGAGGGGCACGACGTTGCATGAGTGGGCGTGGGCGGGGGAGGTTCGAGGTTCTCCCATTTGCATGATGACATAGCCTGGGCGCCTTGGGGGATTAGTGGAGTGCCCCGCGATGAGCTGCCCTGTGGTTTGGAGACGGTTAGGTTAGGTAGTTTGAGTGTGAAGCCTCAATATTCAGCGGAAAAGTCGGCGAATGGATGAATCTCATTCTTATACCAGAAATGGACGAGGCATACAGCTGAATGCCAATCATTGCTTTTTTTCTCATACACTTTGTTACAAGCTGTCGTCAGTATCAAGTATTGATTGACACCAGCACCAAGAACCATGTACATCTGACACCTGAAAGATCCATTCCAAGATATACCCTGTTCAGGCATCTTCGCAGTGATCCGGCAGAGCTTATTCACAGAAGCTTCGACGACTGAAGCTGATCAACACGTCACTGAACTGGATCATGGAAACTGTGGATGTCGACAAGGAGCTCCCTGGTTATGCATCTTGTAATATGTAACCAAGATCTAGGATTTGATCCCGGAACATCAATGAGATTGAACAGGGCAATGACAAGAAGATGAGGGATTTCTTAGATATCATGGCAGCATGGATTTTTTTTATGCGAATGATCCTGTCCAAGCATTATCGTTACCTGGGATCTTTGTGGAACATGAACTCGGACGTTGTTTGTTCCGTCCTTGTGAGTCTGAATTGCGTCAACGGACATACTCCAACGACTTCAACTTATACGTCAAAATGCATTAAAAAAGCACTTTACCATATAACGGTTCGTTTAGTTACTTCACCACCACACTGCAATCAGTTTCGTGGTTGAAGGTATTCGTCGAGCTCGGGCGAAGTAAGTATTGGTCAGAGCCTATTGTACAACGCTCCGGCTCGCAGTTAATTAGAAGAAGTAATCTTATTCCAGGATGTAATTTACGTAAACTATCCATGGCATAGCTTTAAATCTTCGTAATTCTCGAAGTTTTGATCCATACTTTTGCAAATGCACACCTGACTGTACCTTACCTCGACCTCTCAACTCCCCGATGAGAAGAGACTGTTATGGTTGGGACTTGGCCTCAGGCCTCAGGACACTAAAATGGTTTCTTGTTCAGCCTATCATGCAAGCTGTCAATTTTGAATAGGGTTTGTTGAGGCAGTGTCAT
Organism: Fusarium stilboides; assembly: GCA_014822085.1. Lineage (NCBI taxonomy): Eukaryota > Fungi > Ascomycota > Sordariomycetes > Hypocreales > Nectriaceae > Fusarium > Fusarium stilboides. The sequence goes on from JAASAY010000182.1 coordinate 55,548, forward strand.
AAGGAATACTGCGATGCAGTGAAACAGGAACCTGATTGATATAAGCTACCGAGATGCTGATCTGGGTCCTATGGATGTCACAGGTATTGTTGACATTTTGAGGATTCTATTTGGCTGCCTGGATCTCTCATTATGCGTTACTGTGTTCAATTAAGTGAAGAATTATTTCGTCACAGCCCGAGTTAAAGAGCAGTTGTTTCGTGTTACCTAGATCGAAGACGGTTGGATGACTTGCATCATGACAATATTTTATTTGCGTGGGCGTCGGGTGCTGAAAGGCCAATCTGGCGGTGTGGTGGGGCTCCAGCTTCTAGACAGCTGCCAAAACAAACAAAAAAAAAGCTGCCTGGCCAATTGTTTGTCTGACCGTCTTTCAAAGCTCTTTGTCCGTGGCGCTCTTCTATCATTGGATGACCAACGAGGCATCTGTTCCGCGGCTTCAAGTGTTTTCTTGGTATTTTCATTGAGGACAGACTCATGAAACACGTAGCAATGTGCATACAATTAACCTCCCGAAAGTGCATCGCACAGAACTCTTTTTATTTTTTTTATTGAAGTTGTAACATGCAAAACTTTGAGGCTATCGATAAGTATAATACATATAAAAAAGCAGCCGAACCATCCACGACCCTTGATAAAATTATTCCGCTAGCGACGTCGCCTGGTCTCTGCGCACCTTTGTTTTTTTTTTCTTTGAGTAGAAGTGAAGTACAAGTACCCTGCCCGCAAAAAGTCGCTGGCAAGGGACTTCTACACGACCCGTCTTGGGCTCCCCCTCCCCCACTTTGATTTCTCCCGTTCATCCCTCTTCTTTCTTCCCACCTCCCACCATTTGAGATCTTGGAAATCTCGTCCCTCAAAGCGAAGCCCACGGCCGATCAAAGCCTGCGACCTCCAACGGCTCGTAGCTTTCCCATACTTTGTTTACTGTCTTTTGTGATCGCTACCTTGGCTCACTCCCTCCGACTGAAACCCAATCTCCTTCGTCGTCTGCTGGTGGACATCACCATCAGCAACCCTACACAACAATGTCTCTGCTTCCGCCGGACGTCCACGCAGAGCTTTCACAGCTGCTGCAAGCTCTACAGTCCTCAGACAACAGTATAAGATCGCAGGCTGAGGAGCACCTGCAGAACAACTGGACTGCCACTCGCCCCGAGGTCTTGTTGATGGGACTTGCTGAGCAGGTCCAAGCTGCTGGCAACAATGCGACCCGATCTTTTGCCGCTGTTATCTTCCGTCGAATTGCTTCCAAGACTCGCAAGGTTGAGTCCGGCGAGAGTTTGGATCTCTTCATTTCCTTGACCAAGGACCAAGCCTTCGTCATCCGCCAGAAGCTCCTTGAGACACTCGCCGCCGAGTCTGAGCGCCTCGTTCGCAACAAGATTAGTGATGCTGTTGCCGAGCTTGCCAGACAATACACTGAGAATGGTTAGTAAACGGTCACTTAGTGGCTACCTTCTCTTGGATTACCTTTGTTAACACACTGCGACAACAGGTGACCCTTGGCCCGAACTGCTAGGCGGTCTTTTCCAGCTCAGCCAAGCCCCCGAACCCGAGAAGAGAGAAAACGCCTTCCGAGTGTTTGCTACGACTCCTGCAATTATCGAGAAGCAGCATGAGGAAGCCGTTCTTCAAGCTTTCCAAAAAGGCTTCAAGGACGAGGCCGTTATGGTACAGCACCCCTCCAGCGGGGCAGATTTTTTGTCCCACCTTGTATGTCATTGCGCTGCTAACCACAGCTGCAGGTCCGTCTTGCCGCGATGGAGGCCTTTGCTTCTTTCTTCCGAACTATAAGCAAGAAGGGACAAGCTAAATACTTCGCCCTTATTCCCGATGTCCTTAACATCCTTCCTCCGATCAAGGATTCTCAAGATTCCGACGACCTCAGCAAGGCGCTCCTTGCTCTTATCGATCTCGCTGAATCCGCTCCCAAGATGTTCAAGCCTCTTTTCCAAAATCTTGTGCAGTTCAGCATCTCTGTGGTTCAGGATAAGGAACTCGACGACATTTGTCGCCAAAACGCTCTCGAACTCATGGCTACTTTCGCCGACTATGCGCCATCTGTCTGCCGAAAGGATTCCTCATACACGAACGACATGATCACACAGTGCTTGAGTCTTATGACGGATCTCGGTGAAGATGATGACGATGCGGCCGAGTGGATGGCCTCGGACGACGTAAGTGCTTGGAGAAGGGGGAGTTTGAGAACGTCCATGCAGCTGACACGATTCAACAGTTTGACCAAGACGAGAGCGATCAGAACCATGTCGCTGGTGAGCAAACAATGGACCGACTTGCTAACAAACTCGGTGGCCAGACCATTCTGGCCCCTACCTTCAACTGGCTCCCTCGCATGATGACTTCTATGGCCTGGAGGGACAGACACGCTGCTCTGATGGCCATCTCTGCCATTTCAGAGGGCTGCCGCGATCTCATGATTGGTGAGCTTAGCCAAGTGCTTGATCTGGTGGTTCCCGCGCTTCGAGATCCCCATCCTCGAGTCCGATGGGCTGGCTGCAATGCTCTAGGCCAGATGAGCACTGATTTCGCCCCTAAGATGCAGACAGACTACTACGACCGCGTTCTTACTGCTATTATCCCTGTCCTCGACTCTCCTGAGGGCCGTGTCAAGTCTCACGCAGCTGCCGCTCTTGTCAACTTCTGCGAGGAGGCTGAGAAGTCCATTCTGATGCCATACCTGGACGATCTGCTGTCCCATCTTTTCCAGCTCCTCCAGAATGAGAAGCGTTACGTTCAGGAACAGGCTCTTTCTACCATCGCCACCATTGCCGACGCTGCTGAAGCTGCCTTTTCCAAGTACTATGACACTCTCATGCCTCTTCTTGTCAACGTTCTCCAGAACCAGAGCGAGAAGGAGTACCGACTTCTGCGTGCCAAGGCTATGGAATGTGCTACTTTGATCGCCCTGGCTGTGGGTAAGGAGCGTCTTGGACAGGATGCCATCACGCTTGTCAACCTCCTCGCCAATATCCAAGCCAACATCACAGACGCGGACGATCCTCAGGCGCAGTACCTTATGCACTGCTGGGGACGTATGTGTCGTGTTCTTGGCTCTGACTTCCTCCCTTTCCTTCACAATGTCATGCCCCCGCTCTTGGAGCTTGCCGTGGCCAAGGCCGATATTCAGTTGTTGGATGATGATGACCAGGTCGAGCAAATGCAGAATGAGGAAGGATGGGAGCTGGTGCCCCTCAAGGGTAAGATGATCGGTATCAAGACTAGCACCATGGATGATAAGCACATGGCTATTGAGCTTCTGGTTGTCTACGCCCAGGTACTCGAGGCTTCCTTTGCGCCCTATGTTGCAGAGATCATGGAGAAGATTGCTCTGCCCGGTCTTGCATTCTTCTTCCACGATCCTGTTCGTTACATCTCCGCCAAGCTCGTGCCCCAGCTATTGAGCTCTTACAAGAAAGCATACGGGCCTCAGTCCAACGAACTCCGCGGTTTGTGGACTGCGACCGTTGACAAGCTCCTTGAGGTCCTAACTGCAGAGCCTGCCATCGACACACTTGCCGAGATGTACCAATGCTTCTACGAATCCATTGAGGTTATCGGAAAGGAATGCCTCTCTGCGGACCACCTTAACCGATTCGTCGATTCGGTCCACTCTGCTCTTGAAGACTACAAGGACCGTGTCGCCCAACGACTAGAGGATAAGGAAGGAGCCACCGCTGATGATGTGGAGGATGAGGCTGAGGATACTCTGATGGCTATTGAGGACGACCAAACTCTGCTCTCGGACATGAACAAGGCGTTCCATGCCATCTTCAAGAACCACGGCGCTGCATTCCTACCAGCTTGGGAGCGTTTGATGTCTACATACGAGGGCTTCCTGGCGTCTCCCGATCCTACTCAGCGCCAGTGGGGATTGTGTATCATGGACGATGTGCTAGAGTACTGTGGCCCTGAGAGCACACGATACGCCGCCCAAATCACCCAGCCTCTCTTGAATGGTTGCCGAGACCCTTCACCAGCTATCCGCCAGGCGGCCGCTTACGGCATTGGAGTTGCGGCGCACCGAGGTGGAGCGCCCTGGTCGCAGTTCTTGGGAGGCTCAGTTGGTTACTTGTTCCAGGTCACCCAAGTTCCTGATGCTCGCAATGAGGACAATGTGTATGCGACCGAGAATGCCTGCGCAGCTATCGCCAAGATTCTCCACTACAACGCCAGCACAGTCGAGAACGTGCAAAACGTGATTACACAATGGGTAGAGACTTTGCCCGTGACCAACGATGAGGAAGCAGCGCCTTATGCTTACGCATATCTGGCTGAGCTGATTGACCAGTAAGTATTTGCAGTATCCGTACTATCATTGTGTTGGTGTGCACAAGCTGACATTTTATTTTTCCATCTTTTAGGCGACACCCAGCTGTGGCGAACCAGGCTGGTAAGGTCTTTGTCTTCATCGCTCAGGCTCTTGAGGCAGAGACCCTTGTGGGACAAACGGCCAACCGTGTAGCTGTGGCGACCAAGGGTCTTTTGACGACAACTGGTGTAGACCCTACGCCGCTCTTGTCACAATTCTCAGCCGAGTCGCAACAAACTATTATGGGGTTCTTCAACTAGACGATGGAGCCCCTAGACGTTGTTCATATGGCGCCATGCCATACGGGGTACCATATGGGGTATCGTGGGCGGCCACGGGAGTTTTTGTTCGGGTCATGATGCACGAGGTTAAAAGAGCAAGGATGGAATGATAAAGCGTGCGAATTTATGGAGGGACACATCGATTCTGTTTCCGAATGATACCAAATGATTGCTAAGAAGATGCCAGCTACGGGCTAGTGGCCAGTCAGCTGTAACGCGTTTGTGGTAGGCGAGCATCATACGGTAATACTGGTATCGATGCGACCAAGTGCCGTGCTTTAGTGAAAGGCGATCGGCTCGAGAAGGTTTGAAATCAGCATCAAACAACGGGCACGTCCGAGGGCACTCCTCGGACGTGGAAAAGAGATATAGAGGACGTCGGTGCTAGGCGTCGAGGCAAAACAAGAGGGCATTTTGTTTAGGAAGGCTATATACTTGACACCCCATGGCGCCTTTAATGCAACATGAAAGTTTTATGAATATGTTTATTTTAGCATCAACTCTCCAACTATGCATGGATGGTTCTCGTTCTAAAATTTGAGACTATCAAAGTCAATGATAGCGACAGAACCTTGTCGTTAGAAGAGGTGAAACAATGTATCAGCAGCCCAACCGCTGGGTGGCTCAGCCCAAGAGCCCGAGGGAGAGAGATGGAATGAATGTCTTAACTGAGATGCGGGAGGATTAAGATCTGATCACCATATCGGCGGTACTCTTGCGGATGGTGCCGTTGGCTTGGCTACCTGTATGTTGAAGAGGGATGCTATCAGAGACAAGGCTGCTTACCTATCCTGGCTATCCTGGACAGACATGAAGAGGTGCGGTATTCATGTGAGGGCCGTCTCAGCCTGTTTTACTTCAAATCTAGGTCTTCAGGGAAGCCACAATAAGACGATACCAAAGGCCACGGCAGTGTAAACCGGCTTTGCAACGACCTCTTGGCCAGGTTGTAGCCTATCATGATACTAATGAGTACTTGATATATGGGGTCTTTCCCAACTCTCTCGCCATCTACATAAAAACTGCCACTTCGAGGTGACAGATGGGCGGGCATTGGCACTTAAAAGAAAGTTAATAATGACTGAGGTCCCAGAGTCGCCGGGCCTGACGGGTACCTAGAATGCAAAGCCACCCTCAGGGGCGTGTTGAACTATTGAATCCTCACACTTGACCTTACTTTTTCTAGTCTGCAAGGAACGGCCGGGTGTGCTAGTGAATTCGAGACATTGCAATGCAGGGTATTGATGGGCTTTTGAGGATGAAATCGCATAGTCTGAATAATATGCATCTTGATCTCAGCTGGGCTGTGATTTACTGCCTGGACAAATTTTCAATGATTTCCCAAAGCGGAGATGATCTTAGCTAGCAGGCACAGGGTACAAAGGGTAAATTGCTGCGCGGCGGAGAGAAGCGAAGCATGGGGTCCCTCCCGTCCCAGCCCAATTATGGGTTCCCCTCCATTGGTAAGCCTCCAGGGCCTCTTATTGCGCCTGTCTCCTTGTACCGGAGTAACTCCTCACGCCTCCCAAGTCCCCTTCCCCACATGAGGTGCGCTACCCTCGGCAGGGTAAAGTAAAGCTGGTGAGAGGTACCTGTGTAAGACACCAAGCCCAAGGCGCAAGCCAAAGTACCGGATTCTCGTTGAAGGTAGGTAGAGTTGAGTTAGGCCACTGTGTGGGTGCCCACCTCCTTCCTGCTCTCCTCTTTGCATTTGCATTTGTCCTGCGCCTGCAGAGAAACGGGAAAGGGTCAACTGCAGAAAACGGCAGTCACCACCCAAGCGGGACAGTAGGTACCAGTACCAGCCCAGCCCAGCCCAGCCAGCATCCCGTCGGCCTTCCCACCATCCACCGTCTACCTCCACTACTATACTTACCACCACTTTCCCTCCGCCTGGTCCTGGCAAGGTACTTCCCCCCACCCACACACCATCCGCTTCTCACGCATTCCCATTCTTCTTCTGCCATACCGTACTCTACTTCTCCATCCCTCTCGCTTTTCCCCTTCCAACGATACTCTTAGCGATCTTCCCCCCTTCGACTCGACGCGATTCGGCTTCGACCACAAACTTCGATTTTATCATTTTCCTTTCATCGCTTGTTTCCCGCTGTTCCGAGCCTTCGATCGTCGATTTCCGAGTCACTGCCCAATACTGAGCAATACAAATTCGAGCGAGCACGAATATCCACCCCCGCGCATTTGCCATCTGCGATTATCCATACCCTGTCCATCTCTTTTTCGCTCGGTCGCTTGACCTCTCCGGCCTGATTCATCACGCCAAACATCGACCCGACCCGATTCAAATCGCATCGATTCGATTTTGTAACCCCCTAACCTCGACGTTTCCCGTTGTTCCTCATTTCGTTTCGGGTGCCGTCCGTTTTCGCCACACTTTGGTCCGCTGCAGCTAGGGTCCCTTCACCGGGCGACCAACCTTACCGACTCCTCGGTAGTCAAATCAGGGCACCACCTGCTAGGCTAAGCACGTTACAGGACAACGTCCACGCTTCAACTTCTTCGAGTGCCTGGCTAGGCCGTCCAGCCAGATGCTGTCGCCATGGATGGCTTCTACTCCCCCCATCAGCAGCAGCAACAGCAGCAACCACACCAGCAGTTTCAACACCCTCAGCACATGCAAAACCAGCAAAACCAGCAAAACCAGATGCAGCACAACATGAACGATCCTTCCCTCTTCCCGGGAGGGGACTCCCTCGACGACATTGTTCGCGATAACCAAGACAAGCTATACCGCCGGCAGAGCATGCCCCAAGCCTTTGCTAACCCCATGGGCCAGTTTCAGATGCCTCAGCAGCCGCAGCAGCCTCAGCAGCCTCAACAGCCTCAACAGCATCAACAGCATCAACAGCAGCAGGGACAGAGACGAATGTCCTCTATTGGCAATGGTGATATGATGGCTTTTGGAACCGATAATGGCGATCTCAGCTCTTTTCAATTCCAGCAACCCATGTCCGGCGGGTTTCCCACCATAAATACCTCTCTCGGTATGGACCAGATGGGCAACTACATGACAGCTGATCCCAACGATTATTCGGGCATGTCTTCTGATATGATGAGTTCCATGATGCCCTCTACGTTCGCCAACATGAACGTCGGCTCAGTCGGGGCGCAGATGGCAGGCAACGGCTCACCCATGAACCTTTATTCTCCTGCTATGGGACAGTTCCCCCAGGGTCAACTTAGCCCTCAAGTTGGTAACGACTTCTCCATGGACCTCTCCCCGGATCACGGCTCAATGAATATGGCTCAAACTAACCCTCCCACTACGAATTCGATTTCTGCTCCTGTCAATACTACGATGGACACGATAGAGGAGCCAGGCGACAATATGATGAACAACAACCAGGCTTACAATAATGCAAATTCTGGCGACAATCAAAATCATCCAAACCTTTCACGTCAAGTCTCAACCGCTTCTGGTTCCGTTGTCTCCCCTCCACAACAACCATCTCATGCAGCCATGTCCTCTTCGGCCGCTACGCAACCTACCAGTACTTCTGTTGCCACGACACCATCAAACAGTGAAGCTCCACGAGATTCAAAGGAAAAGACGATATACTCGAAGAGTGGGTTTGATATGCTCAAGGCTCTGTGGCTAGTTGCCACACGCAAAGACCCCCGTATCCAACTCGGTGCTGTCGATATGTCCTGCGCTTTCGTCGTCTGCGATGTCTCCATGAACGATTGTCCCATTATATACGTTTCCGATAATTTTCAGAACCTTACCGGTTATAGTCGTCACGAGATTGTTGGCCAGAACTGCCGCTTTCTTCAAGCCCCGGATGGTAAGGTCGAAGCAGGCTCCAAGCGTGAGTTTGTTGACGATGGTGCCGTATACAACCTGAAGAAGATGGTCCATGAGGGTAGGGAAGTCCAGCAAAGTCTTATCAACTACCGGAAGGGTGGGAAGCCTTTCCTAAACCTCCTAACCATGATTCCTATCCCTTGGGATACGGATGAAATCAGATACTTTATCGGATTCCAGATCGATCTTGTTGAATGTCCCGATGCAATCGCCTCCAATCAAGATCTCGGTGGTGTTAAGGTGAACTACAAGCACAGCGACATCGGTCAATACATCTGGACTCCGCCACAATCTAGCCAGTGGGAACCCGAGAACGGTCAGACATTGGGCGTAGACGACGTTTCAACCCTGCTACAGCAGTTTAGCCCCAAGGGACTCGCCTCGGACTGGCATAAACAATCATGGGATAAGATGCTTCTCGAGAACACCGACGATGTGGTCCATGTCCTTTCACTTAAGGGTCTTTTCCTCTATCTATCACCGTCCTGCAAGAAAGTTTTAGAATATGAGGCAGCAGATCTGGTTGGCAACTCCCTCTCGACAGTCTGCCATCCGTCCGACATTGTTCCTGTTACTCGCGAGCTGAAAGATACGACCACCGGAAACCCCGTCAACATCGTCTTCCGTATACGCAGAAAGAACAGTGGTTACACGTGGTTCGAAAGCCATGGATCACTATTTGTCGAACAAGGGAAGGGCAGGAAGTGCATTATCCTTGTAGGACGTAAGCGTCCTGTGTTTGCTTTAAGTCGCCGCAACCTCGAAGCAAATGGAGGAATTGGTGATAGTGAACTCTGGACGAAGCTCTCGACATCAGGCTTATTCTTATTTGTCTCATCGAACATCAGATCACTTCTCGATCTTCAACCCGAAAGTCTGGTGGGGACGAGCATGCAGGATCTCATGCGGAAAGAATCCCGACCCGAATTTGGACGAACGATGGAAAAGGCAAGGCGTGGAAAGATTGTCACTTGTAAGCATGAGGTCCAGAACCGCAGAGGCCAGGTGTTGCAGGCCCAAACGACCTTGTACCCCGGTGACGCTTCCGAGGGTCAAAAGCCGTCATTCTTGCTCGCTCAGACGAAGCTGCTGAAGGCTTCATCGCGCAATCTCGCACCCGCAAGCACCTCTGGTTCCAGATCCATCGCCGCAACTCCAAGGTCCAACAATGGCAGTGAGAACCACGCGACGGGTCACGTCTCGCAGCCTGCTGGCGGCGCGCTGGCACCTGGTACGCAGGACGCAGCTTTGGCTTCAGAGGACAACATCTTTGATGAATTAAGGACAACCAAATGCTCCAGTTGGCAATTCGAACTACGGCAGATGGAGAAGGTTAACCGCATTCTGGCCGAGGAACTCGGAGGTCTCCTCTCAAGCAAGAAGAAGCGAAAGAGAAGAAAGGGTGTCGGTAACGTCGTGCGAGACTGCGCAAACTGCCATACGAGAAACACGCCTGAATGGCGTAGAGGACCCAGTGGCCAGAGGGATCTTTGCAACAGCTGCGGTCTCCGGTGGGCCAAACAAGTAAGCCTTTCGATCCCTTTATCCTTGGCAGCATTTATTAACGTTTGCATTAGACTGGCCGTGTTTCTCCACGCAATTCTTCACGAGGCGCTAATACTGCAAATGGTGATGCTCGAAGCAAGAAATCCAATTCTCCTTCATCACCGTTACACAAAGAACTATCTGCCGACACCCCCAACGCGCAAACTCCTAACGGCGAGGGTGGAATTAATCCAGCCCAGCTTACGAAGCAGAAAATCGAAAATGGAACTTCTGCTCCCAGCGGTGCCCCTTCAGCTACAGGGGTCAAAGCATCGGCCGGGTTGCCGCCTCTGAGTCACTCTTCAATGTTAGGCATTGGCCAAGCCTCATCGATGGCATCGATTCGAGAAGAACGCGAGACGAGTCAACCATGAGCGCCGAGCATGATGCATTTTTCTCTCTTCATCTTTTTGTTCCTGAAAGTTGCAATCTAGCCAAGGAGCTACGGAGCGCGGTGTCTTGTTTATCCGGCATTTGTGATACCCGCCATATTTCTTTCTTCACGCCAGCCTCTACTTCAGAGATGAGGCTGATGGACATAACAAGACACTTGTGATAACAATGGCTTGGAGCTCAGAAGACGGCACTGAGCGTTCCTTGTCTGCTTTTTATTGATGTTGGGGAGGGAGATACAATCTCCCTACGGTGTACGAGGTTTCGGAATATGGGACTTGGGAATAGACACGAATATACCTACTACATATACGAGGCGTTTATGGAATGGATGGTTTGAACACGACTAGGACAGAATCTTCTCTTGGCCGCTTACACACTCTGCGCTTGTCAAGGACGTCTACAAAACCGCTGACCCGGCTCCAGTCTGGCTGCTTCTACTCAACATAGAGGGTAGCCTGGAAGTGCACAGAAGCCAGTGCAGTTGGCATGTGTAGCGAGACAGAACAATCATTGTTCAGAGCATGTATGGGATGGCTGACTATGTATTGGGATGTGTTAGTCGCGCTATGAGAGGGCTTTTGAGTACATGTACGTACTACGAATCATAACAGCGAGGCGAATCTTGGTCTAAAACATGGAATGAGCATGGCTGCTTCAATATTCGGCTTTGTTTAAGGTCATGACTTGATGGCCATCGCTGGCTATCTCATTCAAAGCGTAGCAAGTAGACACGCTAAAGATGACTTTGACATGTACAACCACTCAGCAAATATTTCATCATTGAATCAGGAACTATAAGCGCACGTTATGACAGGCAAATACAAAACTGAATTCAAAGCAGAATCCTACAGAGGCATGTCAATGTATTGTTTACCACAATCAAATCACACTGGCTTGTGGAATCGCTACCTTGACACCAGCCTACCCTAAAACACGAGCATCAAATGTTGAATTGAGGCGATATGGTACATCTGGGAAAAGAAAAGACAACATGTCACCAGCGACATGTGATGTGCCATCTTCTGACCCCTGGGTACAACCACCACGAAAAACCAGATGATTGATTGACGTACGTGGCTTCCATCTGACCGAAGGGGCTAGCATGAACACTGTGTCTACAAAGTCAAGATAAGGAGGTTGACACTGGGATAGAAGACAAAGCAAGGTTCATGACTTCAAGTGCTGTAGATATCGGAGCTATCTAGATATGTACAATCTCAAATCTACCAAAAGACTAATTGGTCACAGGTCTTATCTAACTTAAAGCTCATCCTTTGTATGTACTCCCTCCTCAGTCGCCTGACTCTTGGTGTCCTCCTCCTTTTTGTCCTCAATGCCCTTACGCTTTCGATCCAGCGCCGCAATCTCGTCGTCGTAAACCGTCCATTCAGGGACCTGTCTCCTTGCGCGATCAAGCTTGGGCTCCTTCGTCTGCGGGTTGTTGCACAGGTCGATAGTACGCGCTTGGGCCAGACTCTCGTCACTGCACCACGTTTCGCACCAGAGCCACTCCTGCGGAAGGCTGTGGATTGGAATGTTGAACTGCATGTTGTTCGGAAGGTCTTGATCCAGGTTAGACAAGCTGTTGGGATCAGCAGAGAGAGCATGATATTGCTGTCGAAGACGATCTCCTGCCGCCAGCTGGCGGAAGCGGTTCAGGTCGACAACGTAGAGCGCTGAGATGTGATATGGCAGTCCACGAAGGTAGTTAGCCCAGTAGCCCTGCTTCCAGAACCTGAAGCCCTCCATTTCGGTGCGCGAGTCGCACATAGGCGTGAAACCATACGGCGCACCCTCGAGATCATGGTTCACAAGGTCAATCATATCAGTACGAACGATTTGATCTGCATCGACAAAAATGACCTTGTCCAGCGAAAGGGGAAACAGCACATCAAGGAATAGAATTTTGTATCCCCAGATCTCACGCTGCTTCTCCTTCTGCGAACGAAGCCAATGAGGCCACTTGTAGGTAACCATCTCGTACTTGAACCCGTATTCAGCTGCCATATGGGGGATGAATTCCTTGAATGAGGGTGAGAGGAATTGCTCGATGAACCAGAACTTGACTGTGTGCTTTGTGTTTCGCATGACCGACACCATCATGATGTTAAGCATGCGCTCGTACAGGTGACCACTGGCAACACTGAAGATATTGATTTCAGCGTGTTCTTGAGCAGAGATCTCCTTGGGCGACTTGTTTCCTCCGAGAAGACTCTCGGCAAACTTGAGGCCCTTTGCAACAATGCCGTCATCTTCGCCATCGGTTGACTCCAAAACATCGGTTTCTTCCATGCCTGGTTTCCGGTTGAGGCGTGGGTACAGAGTTGTTCCCTTGAAGTCCATAAGCGCAATGTCTGTGCCTTCATCTCCAGGAACAGCAGCGTAGCCTTGGGCGCCGACACTCTCAATGTCAAAGATCTTAGAGCTACGGCCCTCCTTGAGTCGAATGTTGTAGAAGCCAGGGTTAGCCTTGAACTGGAAGTATCCCAGGTTGGCCATAACAATGGTATCTGTCACCAGAGGATCCTTCTCGGTTGCCAAGGCCAGTTGTGCACCCCGCGGTGCACCTCGCTTGCCATCCCTAGAATGACCTTCAATGAGAATGTTCTCTAGCTCATAGGTTACATCGATGTCTGCCTTGACAGAGCTGAGCTTGATGTTGTCCAAATCTTGGACCGAGTCCTTAGCAGCTACCAGCCAGGCTGGAGGGACGTCCATGCCTGCTGTCAATAGAGCTTCTGAGGGAAGACCTCTGAAAGTAGCCTTAGGGCTCTGAACGTGGCCGGTCTTGTCAAAAGACGGCTTCGAGTCGAGTACGTAGCGGAAGAACCGCTTTATCGGGAGCTCTCCTACTACCTCTTTCGGGTTCATGAAGAGCTTCAAGTACACGCCATCAAGCTCAGACAAGACCTTGAGGATTGGGGCCCATCTCTGGCCCTGTTCACTTGTAGGGTTTAGTAGACCGGCAATGTGGACGCTGGCAGTTTCTGGATTTCCAACCTCAATAGCGGTATGCGTCGAGTTCCAAGTACCGTAAAGTGTGCTTCGAATTGACGGAGCCGACTCAAAGATTCCTTCAGGAAGATCGGAAATGGTAGAGAGTGCAGTGATAGAGGTGAGCTTTGCAGCTGCAATAGGGTCAGAGAGCTTGTCCGTGAAGCCAAGCTCTTCAATTGCGGCATAAACGGGAAGAATCCTGTTACGTTGCTCAAATTCAAGGAGCTGCTGCAAGTCGCCATCAGTGAAAGAGACACCAGATGGCAAAGGTCCAATAACCCGGCCATTCAAAAGTACCCCCTTTGTTCCTGGCTGGATCTTCGAAGCAGATAGGAAGTTGGCCAGCGCGGTACCGAAACCATCATCCTCAGCAGTCCATGATGCTTCAAGGATGGCCTTCAGTTCATCCTTGCTCTTGATTTCGGGAAGCTTGCCCTCGTTGAGCTTGAACGCGCCATTGATGGCATGGGCATCCGTAGGCGATGACGGGTTATGAATAAGATCAAGTCGAATGCCTGAATTCTTGCGCTTGAATTCAAGAGCAGCAATTAGGAGATCTTGTCCATCATCTGTGATTAGATCCGCAATGACGGCCAGCACAGCCCAGCTTTCTTTGGCAGTCTCGGATTCAGAGTGAAGGACAGCTATTTTTTCGAACAAGCCTGCGTAGTCTGTGTAAAGCTTGTTGACATCGAGAACTCGAAGAGCCTTATCGTCGTCAGGGAAGATATACGTGTTCCTCTTAGGGAGGGCGCTCTTGAGGAAAATGTCCGAAACAGAGGCATCCTCGTTGATTTCCCCAAAGTACACAGCCTTTTGGATTACTTGTTGATCCTCGGATAGTCGTTGACCCATTGCTTGCACCCAATTCTTTTCGCGCGGGATAGCCAGACCATTGACGAAGACAGGACGCACGGCAGTGTTCGCATTGAGTCGGCTAACCCAAGCCTGACCCGCCTTTATCTTGTGTACATAGGACTCAGCTTCAAGAACCTCACTCAAGGTCATTTTGGCAGTTCCGGGCAATGGCTCTCGTCCTTCGGTAGCTCTGGTGAATGCCTTCTTGTTCGCTGCACCTTCTGGGCCCTCTTCACTTTCCTGTAGGTAGGTTACAAGTGAGTCAAATCCATACGTTTCCATCAAATGATAGACGACTTTGGCTTGGGCAGCAGCTGCGGGAGTAGAGGCTAAAGGAACGATGCCGAAGCGTAATGTGAGTCCGCGTTGCATGAACTGAGCCAACTGGCCAAATGCTCTCCCATCTTCCAGGTTCGTAAAGTCGACAGGCGCAACAACGTGAAAGAGGTTGAGAGCAACCTGTGGAAGCTGACCAGGATAAGTGCGTTGCAGGAGCTATGAGATGATTAGCGATATGATTGATTTCGATGAGTAAGTTTGTACGTACTGCTGTCAAATCAGTTGGGAACTTTTGATATCGAGCATCCTTCTCGAGGTCGTTTAACCACATAACAACCTTTCCATCCTCTAACCGATCTGTCCAGTCGAACCTGGGGGGTTCATCATCGGCTTTGGAATTGGCAATTTGAGAATGTCCAAGCAGTGAGACCGCTTGTTGACCATTGAAGCCAAGTTCACGGACGCCATTAATGAGCTTGCGCTCACGTCGGATCATCTCAACAAGGGTAAAGGGGTCGATTTGGCGCTCAATCAGCTGGACTCCGTTCATCCATAGGAAGTTGATACCACTCGGAATACCAGAAGCGACGTTCTTCTGTTGCTCTTCAGAAAAGTCCTTGCTGACCTCATGGGCAGCAATTGACGCTGAGAACTTGGGAAAGTCTTGAGTTGATTTGACCAAAGCATCAAGAGGACTCTCGCTCTTGAGAATGAAGGAGGCAGTCTTTAGACCAAGAGGTGCTAATTCGGAGGTTGAAAGAGGCTCCAGGTCGGCAACCTCCTCATCGGTATCAAGGTCGACGTCAGCTGCAACGTGCTTGTGTTGACTGCCTTGACCCGCTTCGCGGTCATCAATAACGATGTAATCAGTTCTCTTTAGATCCAACTTAACACCGTAACCGCTAACAGCCAACGGGGTAACAAGGGCATCAGCGCTCCGACGATAACGTAGTCTATATGAAAGATCGCCTCGCTTCGCAGCCTTCGAAAGCGCGTCATGAAACGGGCCAAAAGAAGTAGATGTAGGGTCTGCATATAAGATGGCATCCTTTCCGAGTCCAAGAACTCGATCGAAGGGCAACACATTTACTTGCCTATTCTCATGTTAGGACCGGGATACTGGCGAATCGCAAAGACTGAACCTACTGGGCCGACAGATCGCTCTCTACCGCTGTATCGAGGGTCGGAGAACAGTATTTCTTGTTATCGACCAGAGCCCAACTTTGGCAATCATCGGCACCGTCTACTTTGACCTCATGATCGACAGCTGTAGTGTAGTATTGATAGTGTGCTTCGATCCGCGGTGCCGCAGTGCGTAGTGAAAGAGCGAGTTTGAAAGTTGACAAAGCATCTGGAGTGGTTATATGGTCGTCTTGTTGGAGAACTTGTAGGAATCGATCGTAGAGCTCTGCGTCTGAACTAGCTGATCCAAAGTGACCACTTGCAATCTTGTCGAGAAGCGGGAAGTATGCAGTTGCGTTTTCTCCAGCAGCAGTTTCACTACAATGAATTAGAGATAATTTGGAAACATATCAATGGCAGAATGCGCTTACAGTAGCTCAAGTAGATATGGTCCACGCGGAAAGGCGGCGTTCATGCCCACGTTGACGGATGGGGACGCAGACACAGCCGTAGCGGCCACAAGGGCCATCACCAGGCGCCATGGCAGTCGCGCAAGAGAAGGCATAGTCACAGCCTATGTGAAGCGGTACATATAGTCGCTCTTAGCTGTGTTTTATGCCAGTTTGGAAGCTTGGACTTTGATGCCCGCGATGGAGGGGCAAAAGGACAGCTCTCAAGAGCTTCGACAACGGATGGACGTGAAGGAATTATGCAACGATGATGCAATTCCCGACTCCAGATTGCTCAAAAAACAAAAAACACCTTTAAGGTTCCGTTTCCGTTCGATAGGCTCTCAATTGCCATGCATCGACAACGTTATCAGAAACAAAGAAGGCTGACCTTTCTAAGCCCTGGAATCGAACAGCGTCACTAAGACAAGGAGCTGCCTCAATTGGGCTTAGCACTGAAGCGGCTTCCACAGCAAGGAGCAAGGAGAGCACCCGTCAACTTCTTTCCTTACGTGGCAGAAACGGCACCCCCTGCATTTCAGCCACATTCAGGGAGCAGGTCCCCGATTTTCCTACCCTTTTGCACCTGTCCCCTCTACCCGGGGGAACGATGTTGCGTTGCGGTGGCTTTGCACTTGCACTCCCCCCAGTATGATAGGCAGCCCACAATTGAGCATCGTGTTCAATTGCCCAAGCCTAGGAGTTCGCTTCGTTGGCCAGCATTCAACTACGTCTTCCTTTCCCTTTCACCTCCTGTATACCTTCGCCTTGCTCGCGCTGTGCTGGTCAACTCGCCCCCGAATCTTGCGATCCAGCGAAAAGCAAGCCAAATAACTGCTCTCACCAAACGCTTTCTGGGCGCCTTGTATTGTACCACCCCTTAATGCTTGAAGCTGCGGCTTCACCTCCCCGCCAATATGCAGTCCTCCCCGGGAATGTTGACCAAGGTATGAGAGCGCCATGATGGCTCTTAATTCTATGTGACTGACCCTTTCCTTTGCGCAGTTCGAGTCTAAGTCATCGAGAGCTAAGGGCATTGCCTTTCACCCCAAGAGGTTGGTTGTCCGAAGTCGCTGAACCGCATCGCAAGCTCCAAAGCTGACAAGTTACCATCAGACCATGGATCCTCGTGTCGCTACACTCTTCTACCATCCAGCTCTGGGATTATCGAATGGGAACCCTGATTGATCGCTTCGAGGAGCACGATGGACCCGTCCGTGGTGTCGATTTCCACAAGACACAACCGCTTTTCGTCTCTGGCGGTGACGATTACAAGATCAAGGTCTGGTCTTACCAGACTAGACGCTGCCTTTTCACCCTCAACGGCCATCTTGACTACGTCCGAACCGTCTTCTTCCATCATGAGCTCCCCTGGATTCTGTCAGCTTCGGATGACCAGACTATTCGGATATGGAACTGGCAGAATCGGTCGCTAAGTATGTCGATATGGTCGCCTTTGTCTGATCGCCTAGAATACTGACTTGTTTAACAGTTTGCACCATGACTGGTCACAACCATTATGCCATGTGCGCTCAGTTCCACCCCAAGGAAGACCTCGTCGTTTCCGCCTCTCTCGATCAGTCCGTCCGCGTTTGGGACATTTCCGGCCTCCGAAAGAAACATTCCGCTCCTACCTCGATGTCCTTCGAAGACCAGATGGCGCGCGCCAACCAGAACCAGACCGACATGTTTGGCAACACCGATGCTGTTGTCAAATTCGTACTTGAGGGACACGACCGTGGCGTTAACTGGGTTGCTTTCCATCCCACCATGCCCCTCATTGTTAGCGCTGGCGATGACCGCCTAGTTAAACTGTGGCGCATGAGCGAAACTAAGGCCTGGGAGGTTGATACATGCCGAGGACACTTCCAGAACGCCTCTGGATGTCTTTTCCATCCTCACCAGGACCTGATCCTGTCCGCCGGAGAGGATAAGACCATCCGCGTGTGGGATTTGAACAAGCGAACCGCTGTCCAGTCATTCAAGCGAGAGAATGACCGCTTTTGGGTCATTGCAGCGCACCCTGAGATTAATCTCTTTGCTGCTGGCCACGATAATGGTGTTATGGTCTTCAAGTTGGAACGAGAGCGCCCTGCCTCCGCTGTCCACCAAAACCTGCTCTTCTACGTCACCAAGGAGAAGCATGTCAGGTCTTATGATTTCCAGAAGAACATCGAGAGCCCTACACTTCTATCGCTGAAGAAGCTTGGTAGCGCCTGGGTTGCGCCCCGAACCTTGTCCTTCAACCCTGCGGAGCGATCAATCCTCGTCACCTCCCCTGCTGATGGCGGATCCTATGAACTGGTTAACCTTCCCAAGGATGGCTCTGGTACTATTGAGCCCACTGAGTCCAAGCGTGGTGCTGGAAGCTCCGCCATTTTTGTTGCTCGTAACCGATTTGCCGTTCTCAACTCCGCGAACCAGACCATCGATATCAAGGACCTCTCCAACAACACGACACGATCTTTCAAGCCTCCGGTTGGCACCACTGACATCTACTATGGAGGTACTGGTAACCTCCTGATCATTGCTCCCACTGCTGTCCACCTCTACGACATTCAGCAGAAGAAGAGCACTGCCGAACTTGCTGTCACCGGCGTCAAGTATGTTGTCTGGTCTAACGATGGACTCTACGCCGCTCTTCTGAGCAAGCACAATGTCACAATCGTGTCAAAGACCCTTGAGCAGGTCAGCACTCTGCATGAGACGATTCGTATCAAGAGCGCTACTTGGGACGATGCTGGCGTTTTGCTCTACTCTACTCTTAACCATGTCAAGTACACTCTGCTCAACGGTGATAACGGTATTGTCCGAACCCTCGACCAGACTGTCTACTTAGTTAAGGTTAAGGGTCGCAACGTCTACTGCCTCGACAGAGCCGCCAAGCCCCGCATCCTACAGATCGACCCTACGGAATACCGATTCAAGCTGGCTCTTGTCAAGCGCAACTACGAGGAGATGCTTCACATCATCCGAAACTCTAGTCTTGTTGGCCAGTCGATTATTTCGTATCTTCAAAAGAAGGGCTACCCTGAAATCGCCCTGCAGTTCGTCCAGGATCCCACTACTCGATTTGATCTCGCTGTTGAGTGTGGCAACCTCGATGTTGCTGTTGAGATGGCCAAGGAGCTTGACAAGCCTAAGTTCTGGACCCGCCTGAGCACAGAAGCGCTGGCACATGGCAACCACCAGGTCGTCGAGATGTGCTACCAGAAGCTCAAGCAGTTTGATAAGCTGTCCTTCCTCTACCTCGCCACTGGTGATCGCTCAAAGCTTGCTCGCATGGCCAAGATTGCTGAGCACCGTGGTGATTTTACATCCCGGTTCCAGAACGCTGTGTATCTTGGAGAGGTTGAGGACCGTATCCAGATGTTCAAGGAGATTGACCTTTGTAAGTGCCATATAGTGCTATTGTTAATTTGTATCCCACTGACCTAGATTTAGACCCTCTCGCCTACATGACTGCCAAGTCTCACGGTCTTGAGGAGGAGTGCCAGGCTATTCTGGAGGCCACTGGCTTGACTGAGGAGGATCTTACCTTGCCCACTCTGGGTGCCCCCTTATCCGCCCCTGAGCCTGTCGTGCCGACTTTCAAGTCTTCTTGGCCTACCAAGGCCACCTCACAATCCTTCTTCGAGAAGGCCCTGCTCGGCCAGGTTGAAGGCCTCTCCCTGGAGGATGAGCCGGCTGCTGCCAACGCAGGCTTTGAGGATGCTTTGGAAGACGACTCTGCTGCTAAGCGCAACGGTGCCTTGATTGACGATGACGATGAAGATGCTGCTGGCTGGGATATGGGAGACGATGATGTCCCTGAGGTCGGCAGTGACTTTGTCAATGTTGAGAGTGCCGATGCTGGCGGTGCTGCTGTTAGTGAGGCTGACCTTTGGGCGCGAAACTCCCCATTGGCAGTTGACCACATTGCTGGTGGTTCTTTCGAGACTGCTATGCAACTCCTCAACCGACAGGTCGGTGCCGTCAACTTTGCACCCCTAAAACCACGATTCTTGGAAGTCTACTCGGCATCCAAGACTTTCCTCCCCGCTTCGGAGGGCCTACCACCTCTGGTGAACTACGTCCGCAGAACTCTGGATGAGACCGACCCCAGGAAGGTCTTGCCTATTATTCCCCGGGATCTGGAGCACCTCGCTTCCAATGATCTCCAGGCGGGATATGATTCAATGAAGGCCAACAAGCTTGAGGCTGGTCTTGGCATTTTCAAGGGTATCCTTCACTCTATTCTTATTAACGCTGTAACGAGCGAGGATGAGGTCGCCGAGGCGAAGAAGCTTATCACTTCGGCCAGCGAGTACACTGTTGCTATGGGTATTGAGCTCTCAAGGAGACAACTGGGCTCTCCTGATGTCCTGGCCAAGGATCCCGAGAAGCTTCAGAGGAGCTTGGAATTGTCAGCCTACTTTACTATCCCCAAGATTGAGGTACCTCACAGACAACTTGCTCTGCTGAGCGCTATGCAGCTTGCTATCCGCAACAAGAACTACAACTCCGCTTTGAGCTTCGCCAACCGCATTATTGCCAACGGCGGCGCTACCAAGATCGTAGAAAACGTAAGTGATACTGGTTTCAGGAATCATCTTATTCTGTTTGCTGACTAAATCGATATAGGCCAAGAAGACCAAGGCTCAATGTGAGCGTAACCCCAACGACTCTATTGAGATCGAGTTCGACCATTTCGCCGAGTTCGACGTGTGCGCAGCCAGCCACACACCTATCTACAGCGGTACTTCGTATGAGGAGTGTGCCTTTGATGGCTCCAAGTACCACAGCAAGTACAAGGGCACCGTTTGCCGAGTGTGTGAAGTGTGTGAGATTGGCAAGCACGGAAGTGGATTGAAGCTGTTCGCCTAAACCGGCAGAACATGAGTCGAAGATTTAATGACGGAAGCGCAAAGTTGGGATACGGAGTTTCGAGTCAACGATGCACAAAAAGAGCCAGAAGGACGAGATGGAAGGTCTAGCTAGGGCTTTAAAAAGGTTGGACTTGGACGACTGGTTGATAGAACGATGGCAAAGGAGTCATGTCTTTGTAGTTGCAACTTAGCCTGATTATATGCGAGACGCACAAGATCATGGAATCACGTTTAAAAAGCTGTGTGCTTGATGCTTGTTTGGGATTCGCCCAGCAGATGAGCTCATCTAGTTGAATTAGTCGTACAACATTCGTTTCTTCCCTCTCTACCTGTCTATGTTTGTCTTCATGTCCCTTTCCTCTCAAAGCTCTCGCGATGATAAACCTCAATTACACAATTGTCTCGAGCTCACGGGCGTAGCCCAGAGCGTTCTCTATCACCATCTGGCTCATCTCCTTGTTCTGGTCGCCATCCTCGCCTTCAGCAGCATCGGGGAAGTAGATATGGCCATCGCGGACTACCCAGCCACGGTGGTGAGCGAAGGAGATGACGTCGCCCTCTGAATCCAGGAACAGAAGGGACTTTGTGGAGCTGATAGGAAGGCTGGGGTATGCGCGCTCGCTGCTGGAAGCAATCTCAGAGCGGATCTGGTTTTTCAGAATCTGCGATTGAGTTAGTGTTAGCCTCTTGCTGAGAGTATTGGACAAGGATGAGAGCTTACCTCTGAAAATACGCTGTACTCGTCGCAAGGCACCTCGCTGCTCTTCATGGCCTTCCACACTCGGTCGTAAGATCCCTCCATCAACCATCTCTCCAGGCGGATAGGATAACCCAGGTATCGGTCGCTCTCGACATCACCGCCGCCACCCTCACGGTTCTCCAAGCTCTCTAGCTCAGTGTGAAACTCAGCGTATCGACCCTGCGTCAACAGTAGAAGCAAGCTCAAACCGGTGACCTTGCTGCGCTCCTGCAGGTTGGGAGCAAGGACAGAAGCGGGAAGCTCGTAGAAGGGCTGGAGCTGCTGGACGTAACGGGTGAAAGCTTCGGGGTTGCGGGCGCGGATGGCGAAGAGGGCGCCCTGCTCGTAGGTCTCACGGGCGAGGGGCAGGAGATGCGTCGGGGTTGAAGGAGCGGGCGTCAGAGCGTTGAGCTGGAGGAGAGCGAGCTTGGCCTTTGAGAGGAGGGCATTGGCGTCGGGGTAGCTCATAGAGGGAGAGTGCTTGAGCTGGGTGATGATCTGGGCGAGATTGCGGTCGGCCATGGTGGGCGACGAAGGGTTCGTGTAGCGTATGATGTATTGCCGTTAAAAGTGCGGAGATAGATAGAGGTTATCGAGAGAATTGGTGGTGCGGAGAGGCGATCAATATTGTGGTGTTGTTGTGGTTGAGGATGGTGTTGATGATGATATCCATTCAAGCTTCACCAGGCTGCATCCAGTGACGCGAGGCCACGGCACATGCCTGTGGTTGCTGCGAGGTCGCTTTGTGTGCAGGGGTGCTGTCGGGTGAATGATAATCCGGACTGGCCAATATTACTTGCTACCTATGCAAGCCTAACATACATTGCTTCTCACATTACGAAAACCCAGATGAACAGTGAAGAGATCAACTATCAACTCATAACTGTTGAAAACTTTATCTTTCTGTTGTTTTTCTTCTACCTGGTCTCAATTTGGTGCTAGGATAATCCGTCGCTGAGGATAGGTGTCGAACGTTGTTGGTATCAATTATTCCAGCAACATCGGATAGGTACATGGAGTTAGGCCTTCGAATTAGCCAGGCAACTATATTTGCACGACATTACTAATTCAACATCGAGACTTGCCAATTGAATCCGATTTACAAACCTCGATGCATCTCGAAAGCAAGAATATCAATCTTGAATTGCTCGTCTATGTGATCAATGGCAAAGAGAGTTCTATTGCTCTTCGAATCAGCACGAGTCTGAATCAGCCTAGTATGGGGGCGTAATCTTTCAGCCTTGCAGGCTACTTTCCTGGTAGAAATTCATATGGGCAGATTTTGAGATTCAGCTTGCTTAGAACGATAAATAGTCTTTGATGCCTCGAGTCACAACGTATTGCGTTACCTGTAGTACCGTTAAAGCTTCACGTGGCTCTGTGGCGGCGGCAAGCTCTGTAATGCTTGTGCTTGTGTACTTGGAGGCTTATATGTACTCCGACGTACGACTAACTTGACTTCCAATAAAGATCTTCCCGTCAGTTCCACGTTGAGCGAAAACAACCCACTCTGTCCCAGTTATTCTAGTTTCAAGTTTAACATCCTGGCCAGATAGATGGACCTCAAAATAGCAACTGGGGCTGTGGCTGAGCAAATACATCATCTGAGAAAGGCCCAACAACATTTATGTAAAGACGCCCGGTGCTATATTTTGTTGACAGGCAATTTAAAATGCTGGGAGTTGGAGGAATCTATTTTTGCATAGATTAGGATACTGAGGAATCTGGATTAGATGCTGGACAAGACATACGAGAACAAGGGTCGAAATTTGTTCGGCTGGCGTTGTAATAAGCTATCATGGTCAGCCTCTCCAAACTATTAACCTACCCCCTCCTCAAAATTGTCTGTGGCTGCCCTCCACATGGAATTCGAGGGCGAGGCGAAGTCGCCAAGGCTGGCTAGATGTAGAATCGATCACCTTCGGCTGTATGTAAGGTCCCGTGCCTGTGTGGATCGTTATATCTACTTTGTGCCTGGTTGTGCATGCAGTATTTGATGCTTTTCAAGATGTGGTATTCAGTGATAGGCCTGGATTGTGTCTGCATCTATTGATAGGACGGGGAGTTGCCGTTCCGTGGCACCCGCCTTCCAAGCTCCCTCACATTGCAACGTCCAATCTGATGCAAGAGGCATCTGACGTTAAAGACCTGAGATCTCAGGTATTTGCTTCTACCTCCTTCGTCAAGGCCCTCCTGTTCAGGTTCTCCATCTTACCATCTCGGCTCCCTCTTCTCTTCTCTTATCTATTCTCCAGCTTCCCTCTCTCCCTTGTACTACAACTAGCACTCGGACCTGCATCTGCCCCTCCATACGTCAGGCCGCTGATCGATCGATAGTTCATGGGTCGAGCGGTTAATCTCCTGACTTGACAACTTGAAACGAGACGCGCCGCCGTTGAAGGAACTGGAGCAACATCCCTGCTGCGAATCCAGCATTACGGCACTCTAACATATTTCTCTGGCCCAGAACAGTTACCACCCACACCATTGCACGCAAACGCAAACGCAGACGCAGACGCAGATTGACCAGCCTTGCTGTTCCCCACGCACTCGCCTGCCGCGCATCTCTATTCGAGTGCGCCCCGCTCTTCAAACAGCTCCCGCGCCCGTCATTTTCCCAACCTGCCCACAGGGTTCCATATGCTGGCTAGTGATTTTGGTGTCACAGCTCCTTACAGCTGATTAAGAGCTTCGAGGCAGACTGACGGATACATAACGAAGGGATCAGACCCTCGGCCAGCTACCGTCCCATTGACCTCGACCTTGATTGTCCTTTTTTTTATTTTTCGCCTTCGCTTCTCAGCCACAACTCAACCGTGCTTTCAGCCGCAATGGCGAGCTATCAGCAATATGCGCAGCTTGGCAAGAAAGCTACCGACAGCTCAGCCGCTGCTAGTAATTCCTCGTGTAAGCAATATATCGTGCTCCCGTCATCTTTTATTCTACACCCCTTGTGAGAGCTGAATGCAGAAGCGGTGTTGATTCTTGTTGGCGATACCCCGTTTGCCAGGTTGACTTGCTTGCTTGATGACTGATTATATCCGACTTGGTTGGCCCTTGCCAACCTTCAAAGTGCGAAACATGGCGACATGGACTACGGCCGAGGTACCGCTTTGAGACTGGCTACAACAGTACTTGCCTGCTGCACAGCATGTCACCTATGCAAGCCATGTTCCTCAGAGCTTCAGCGATCAGTTCGACACAGCTATTTACGTCTGGCGCTCAGTGCACTGCCCACCTGGTATTTACCTAGGGTCGCCAAGCCACTATGGGTCTCAGACAAGCGGCGTGTCAGAATGCGATAATGCCTGAGCATGAGAGGAATGACCCTAGCAGAACACATGCTTTGCCTGCGACGACCGACATTTCGACAATTCGAGCACTGTCTTCTGGCTTACCACATGGTATTCCCAAGAATATTTTCTTGCGATATTGCGGTCTACGGGCATTAGGTCCTCGCTCTTACACAACAGCATCTACCGATATCCCCAAACAGGCCCCACGAGTTGGCGCTTGACATCCCCTGTAGCGGGACCCTTGTGCTTGATCGCCAGCCCCCTGAGGAGGATTGGGCTCTGTACAGTATCCCCGCCGCATTGTGGCTACTTTTGGATCCCCTCGCCGTTGGGCTTCAGAACAGCGCATTCTATTTCGCTCTCGACCTTGGATTTTTGGGCCAACGATCTACCACAAATTAGCTCTGCAGCTTTTAAATTGGAACCGTGGCCGCCAATCAGTCATTCAAGCAAGCAAGCAACCTAGAATACACCAAGCCAGTGCCTAACGCACGCGCAGTCTAAGCAGCCTACTGTTTGCTGGCTCATGGCAAAGAGGGGTTACGCCGCCGCTTCTGCAGTCATCGGCGACCGCGCCCCGTCAGCTCTTACACTCGTTCCTAGGGAGCGAAAACAAGGGCCCCCTTCTTTATTCGTCTTATCCCCCGACCCTCTTGCTGACATCTTACGTCCTTTTCGCGATAGACGGCCAACGAACCGAGATGGCTCCCCCACAGTTAGGCGCGACATTTGTCCCCGGCGGTTTCGATGATTATTATATGCCAGAGGTCGTTGCTCCATCCCCCCAAAGGTATGTCTCTTGGCTTTCCCCCTTAATCCCGTTTCCGGCCCGTTCTCCAGTTTCTATTTCCCAGATCCCCATTCTCCTTACCTTCCCCGTTTCTTTATAAGCTTGCTTGCACCGGATGCGGTTGCAACGGTGAAAAGGTGGGGCATGCTGACGATTCTTTGTTGTTATTGTATCTAGGGTAACCCCTCAGGTCCCTCAAAATATGCAAGAGGACCTCCAGCGCATGGAACTCGAGGCTACATCTGTTGAACCACGATCCCAAACCGAACCAGGACCTCGACATTCTCGTGAGCCGTCGCTCTCGACTTACACCAATCCTTGGGGAGCCGACCCGCCTCGGCCCCAGGCTGCAACACAGGTTTCAAACGACGACATCCGAGCATACCAGTCTACCGATAAGATCACCGAGAGACTTAGCACTATGAATTTCGACGCCCCCTCATTCTCGCCTTTTCCCAAGGTAAAGGGCGATAACATCCCCCCAACCGATGAGGATAAGGAAGAAATTCTCTGGAACGCGCGCAAGCACGTCCTTCATTCACAGAATGTTTCTATGCAAATTACATGGGCGCGCGACGTCCTTACTTGGGCCGACATCTCCCAAGAGTCCCTCATTCGGGAGTATGGCGAAAAGACCCGTCCTGCTACGCCCCGCATAGAACACGAGCTCCGAGTCGACGCCATCAATATCATCACCTACCTGTCGCAGCAAGAGCATCCCGAGGCGCTATACATGCGCTCAAAATGGCTCGAGTTTGGCAAGTTCGGCAATCGTGTCGACAAGCGTGAGGCTTATGTTGGCTACAAGCGCGCTGCAGAGCTTGGCCATGGACGATCAGAATACCGCATGGGCATGTTGTACGAGCAATCCAATGACATGTCCAAGGCCAAGGAGCACTACTACCGCGGTCTTTCTCTCAAGGACTCTGCTTCATTGTACCGGATGGGCATGATGAGCCTTTTAGGTCAACATGGCGAAACAAAGGATTATTCGACTGGCCTGGAACGGATACAGGCCGCTGCTGATAGCTCCGACGAAGACGCTCCTCAGGGTGCTTATGTTTACGGTATGCTCATCGGACGAGACCTACCAGACATCACCATTCCTGAGGGCTTACTGCCCAACATCCCCCTGACGACGAAGATGTATATCGAGAAGTCAGCTTACCTAGGCTTCGCCAAGGCCCAGCTCAAGATGGGCCAAGCATACGAACTCTGCCAGTTCGGTTGCGACTTCAATCCCTCGTTCTCTCTCCACTACTACGGTCTTGCAGCTAAGCAGGGCCTTCCCGAAGCGGCTCTCGGCGTGAGTCGATGGTTCTTATTTGGTTATGAGGGCGTTTTCAAGAAGAACGAATCGCTGGCGTACAAGTATGCTCAAGAAGCTGCCGCCGCTAAGCTACCCACAGGAGAGTTCGCCTTGGGCTACTATAACGAGATAGGAATCCACGTTGAAAAGAGCTTGGCGGAAGCCCGAAAGTGGTACCAGATTGCCGCCGACCACGGCAACCAGGACGCTGTTGGCCGACTTGAATCTCTGGACGAGGACAAGACTCTATCCAAGTCTGACCACGAAACAACCACTCTGACCCGTATCAAGTCTCAACACGGATCTCAACGAGGCAAACGTCCCGATCGTTTCAAGCAACCCCAGCAGATGCCGACCCTCAGCGAAAGTGCCCCTGCTTCACCTGGACTTAACGGACCAGGCTATCCCAACCCACAAGCCACCGATTCTCCTGGAGTATCCCCCAATCTTTCCCTGGGAATTCGACCTACTATTGTCTCGGAGACTGTCAACTTCCCCGACCCCTCACGAGCTTCTTTTGTTCTCCCAGCTGTCGCTTCGGCAGACAGACCTCCCGCCTTCAACGTACGCTTAGATTCCAACCAGCCCCCCGTACGACCTCAATCAGCAGCTCCCTATCCCGAGGATGATCGGCCACCACCCTTGACTGTCCGCTCCAAGTCAACTGCGCCGTATCCGGAGGACGATACCCAGGGACCCGCCTCCCCTCGCTTCAACCAGGGCCCACGCATGGGACCTCCTGCCGATCGTCCATCAAGCGCTTTTGGTATCAAACCCCAGTCTGGCGGCCCCGGCCCTCGACCTATGCCAGCATCCCAATCTATGGGTAACCTTCATCCCGGGGGGCCCGGAGGTCCAGGTGGTCCAGGTGGTCCCGGCCGCCCCGACCCCCGCAATAGAGCTGCATCTACCGGCTGGGACGGTGGTCAGCCAGGAGGCCCTGGAGGCCCGGGAGGACGGCCTTCTCCTTATCCTGATGAGGGCTCAGGTCCGTACCCCGGTGCTGGTCCTCCAGGCGGCGGTCGTCTCCAGAAGGCTCCGACTGGTGGCCAATACTCGCCGGGTCTGCAAGGCCCACAGTCTCAGAACTATGAGCGGTTCTCCCGTGTGCCTGGAGCGAGCGGTCGCCCTGAGCGCATGAGCTCTCTTCCCCAAAACCAACAACAACAGCAGCCTCACCCAGCTGACATGCGACCCCCGCGTACATCAAGTGCGCAACCGCCAATGGTGTCAGGTGGTGCTGGGCCTGGCGGTAGGCCGTCTCCAGGACCCTTCGGAGGACCCCACGGAGGGCTTCAAGGGAGCCCATCTGGCCCTCCCAGGACTGGCAGCGCACCCCCGTCACAGTTCCAGAGGCCCGATAACAAACCAAGCCCAGCTCCTAGCGCTCAAACTATGCCTCCGAAGACTGGGCAGGGCCCAGCGACATTTGAGGCCATGGGTATCCCACAAGGAAAGCAGGACAGTGACTGCGTAAGCTTACCTATATTTGCACTTACAGACCAACAGCTAATAAATTCGACAGGTACTCATGTAGAGTTTGAATATTGATGAAAGAGGCTACGGCAGTCGGGGAATACTTAAATCAAGCGATACAGGGAATTCAAACACATAAAGCTGGGAGAAGGGGCATCTTTTTGGAGTCGAGCTCGCGAACGGATTGCATTTGTACTGGGCTCGGAAGTAAATATCCGTGGAACTGGACAGGCTGGCAGGATTGGGTGCGTGAATGCGTTGCACACTTTGGGTATCGAGTTTATTGTAAGTATGGTCTCTCAATGTACAGAGTCAATGGTATGAACTATGGGTAGCTCTTGTAGATGACGCATTATGATGAGTAGTATATTTCTAGCAGCCATGGTTGAGCTTTTTCACTATCGAGTGTCTGTGATTATTAATTTAGTTGTGTTCGGCCAAAAAGTTCGTTGTTCGACAATACTAACGCTGCATAGTAAATGTGAACACGCAGAGAGAGCGGGTGCAGCGATGAACAAGGCCCACGAGAAGCTAAAGAGAATGAACAATAGACGATAATACCATATATATAAACCATTCATGACCATCTGCCATGGTCTTTTTCATCATCTTTTTCTCGGCATCCGAACTTGACAACACGAAGGTTGTCAATTATCAACACATTACCAAGCAAGTGTCTAACCACAAATCTCCCAAGAGTCGCCAACATGAGTCACCTTGATCACAACATTCAACTACAGTCTCTTGGCTCAGCTGGAGCGGAGGGGTGGGATGTCCCATTCGAACGTGGACAACAAGACCTAGAGAGAGCACCAGCATCTCCTTCGAGCGATGATGCAAACGAAATGGCACCCGAGTTTGGACAGAGTATTTTCGAACAAGTGGTAAGTCATGCATCAAGTGATAGCGACGCACCAGTGCCGCCTCCTGATGGTGGGTGGAGAGCGTGGTGTGTCGTGCTCTCGAGCCATCTCGTCTACATGAACACTTGGGGCTGGGTTAACTCTTTCGGCGTCTTCCAGGCGTACTACACACAGCTTCTCTCTCTTCCAGCAAGTAAAATCTCATGGATTGGCTCCGTCAGCGTGTTGCTTCTTTTCTTTGTCGGGGCCTTGACTGGCCGTCTCGTCGACGCTGGCTACTTCCGCTGGGTCTTTGGCGTGGGCATTATCCTTCAAGTTTCTGGAATCATGTTTACTTCGATATGCACCGAATACTGGCACTTCCTCGCGGCGCAGGGCGTTGTGGTCGGGCTAGGTCATAGTTGTGTCTTTACTCCCGTGCTGGCGGTGCTCTCGACCTACTTTGCTAAACGACGAGCGCTGGCGATGGGAGTCGCAGCTTGCGGTAGCCCGGTAGGAGGTATGGTATTTCCGAGCCTGGTGCGAGTGCTTCTCCTCAAGGTAGGTTTTGCGTGGACGCTGAGGATCACGGGCTTTGTGCAGCTCGTTACTCTGACGATTGCTCTGATACTGGCCAAGCCGAGGATCAAGCCTCGACGTTCCGGTTCGTTCATTGGCTTTACTGCGTTCAAGGATATCGAGTATATCTTGTACATTATTGCTTCTTTCTTTACCTGCTTGGGAGTTTATTTGACTTACTATTTCATCGCAGCATACTCTCGAACCGCCATCGAACCGCCTTTCGCCTTTACCGAGTCTCTCGATCTTCTCATGATCCTCAACGGTGTCGGCGTCATAGGCCGTCTGTTCTCCAACTGGGTCGCCGACCACATCGGCGCCATCAACGTCTTCGCTCCTCACGCGCTGGTCGCGTCGATTCTGCTGTACTTCTGGATGGCCGTCTCCGACAAGCCAGGCCTGTATGCATGGTCCGTCATATACGGTATTATAGCAGCAGCGATTCAGAGCCTGTTTCCCACGGGCGTATCGCTCCTGACAGAGGATCTGAGTAAGATTGGAGTGCGCATGGGTATGGCGTTTACCATTGCGAGCTTTGCAACGTTGACAGGGCCGCCGATCGCGGGGGCGATTATTGATCATGAGAATGGGTATAAGGGCGCGCAGGCGTTTGAGGGAACAGTTTTGGCGCTGGGCGCTGGGTTTTTGATCGTGGCGAAGAAGAGGAGGATGAGGAGAACGGGAACTGGCTGGATGGGCAAGATCTGAGTGTAAGTTTGTGTGTTGTTGGAGTAGAAGGGAAGGACAGGCGTTTTGTATTCCTATTGTTTTGGAGTTACGGAGCGCGTGTAATCGAATTTAATGACTATTTTGGAAAATGTTTATATAAGGCCCAAGTGGCTCTCGTGCATCTCTTCATGGACATGGCCATCTGGCTCCTGTGTTATGGCAATAATGTATCGAGACGTTTTCCAATTGGACTACTTTACTCCTAGAAACATGACAATGCCTTGACTCCTCATTTAATGCCATTTCCATTCCGTGAACCTCGCAATTTGAACACCGATGGTTCTTTTAAGCATCAAGCTTGATAACCACCTTTCCGACCTGCTTGCCCTGCCAGACATACTCGATCGCCTCCTCAGCCTTATCAAAAGTGAAAGTCGAATCAAGAATATCCTTAAAAGTCATCTGAGTTGCCGAGATAGCAGCCATAAGCTCATCCTGGTCGTCTTTGGAACCAGCGTTGATACCGCGAACGTTCAATCGTCGGTCGATAATAGTAGAAACAAACTCCTTAAGATGCTCGGGCTTGGGACCGCCCAAGTAACCGACTTGGCTGACGATACCACCGCGTCGAGTGCACTCCATGGATTGGACGAGAGAGCTGCTGCCACCGTTTTCAACAGTGAGATCGACTCCAATGCCGTTTGTGAGGCGAAGGACCTCCTTTTGCCATTCGGGGTGCGTCTTGTAGTTGACGGTTTGAATCTCCGGCTTTCCGAATTGCTTCTTAATCTGCTCCAACTTCTCGTCGCTTGAGGAGGTGAGGATGGTTTTAAGACCAGAGGAGCGGGCGAGTTTAAGAGCAAAGGTAGAGACACCACCAGTACCTAAACAATTGTCAATGATGTCTTTTGCTGAGACGTGAGAGAGAATTACCTTGGATAAGGACGGTTTGACCAATGGTAGCACCCTTGAGAGCAGACCAGGCGGTTGTACCGGCGCAAGGAATGATAGAAGATTGAATCCAGTCAAGGTGCTCAGGCAACTTGGTGACCAACTTCTCATCGAAGACGATATAAGTAGCCAGGATACCATCCTCATTGGCCGCAAGCCAAGATCTTCCAGTTGATCGAGCAGTCACGAACTCTGAATCCGTAATAGGGGCAACGCGATCGCCCTCTGAGACGAGCGAGACTCTGTTACCGACTGAGACGATCTCACCAGCGGCATCGTTACCAGGAACACCGTTGGGAGTAACAGGCCATGGGTTGCCGCCGTTGGCGATGTTGGCGTCGCGGTAGTTGAGAGCTACAGCATGAACCTTGATGAGAACGGCTGTGGGGTGGAGAGGCAGAGGGAGGTCTTCGGTAACGAGCTTCACCTTGGGCGTGCCCTTGGTGTAGTCATCTGTTCGACGCCAGGCTTGTCGCTGAGTAGGCTGAGACATTGTTATTTTATGAGATTGAAATGGAGAAGAGTGAGTTATAATATGAATTGATACTTTATAATCGTAATGAGCTGAATTCAAGCTGGGAATCTGTTGCTCTTATATCTATGTCCGCTCAACTATGATGTTGGCGATGGATACGTCTTTCTGCTGACATATACACGCGGGGTAACGTGAATGAATAATCAGACAATTTCCTCATGGCTAGCTCACATTCATTGTGCTATCATGGCAAATCCAATTTTCTCTCATCCATTACCTGTTTTGGAGGCCGGAGTTCAATGAGAGGAGTATCGTCCGTTTCTATCGGTTTCCTGAGCCGTAGGGTATCCACATCGGTGATAGACGACTCAACCATCACAGAAACAAGAGAAGTAATTCTGTAGGATAAAGTCGTTTTTCGCTTGTAATAAGATGCCTAAAATATGCGCTAGAATTAAGAACGTGCGGGGAAGGAATGTCATGATGGGCGAAGGGTTGCGTAGTGCCACAATTCCATGAGTGTTAGTCGGCTCGGGATCCCAATTTAGATGGCGTTTCTCGAACACAAACTACCTAACAAAGAGATCATGAACAGCAACACAAGTCGCTCAAAATCAATAAGCCAGTTATTCGTTCTAAAAGCGGCGAACATAGCTTTCTTTGATTTCTGAGACAATGTTTGTTACCAGGCCATGCCACAATATCTCAATGTCTAAAACGACTTACACGTTTAGTAGCACCCCCACTAGTTCGGGAGAGGAACCCGTGCATACCACACTTCAACGACTTAGGATCGAGCCAACTACATCCGATTTCCCCTTTGGGAGTCCATTCAAGTTCTCCTTTTGGACTCCGAAACTTCATGAGACCTAAAGCGGGAAAGCTGAAGAGATCTAGAGGGGAAGCCGTTGGTACAGTAGATCTAGCTCCTCCAGAGTTGTGGCGTAGGGTTCCATGTGAGCATGGGGAAATGGCATGCGAGTTCCGGCCTGTAAGCTGGTAAGGAAATTTTGTATTAAAGATGCGTCAGATTCGCTGTCTGGCTTTGTAGGTGAACGATCTCCCACACCACACCTCCATACCATCCTAACTCCCTCCTGACCTCAACCCCTCAACATGTCTGAGCTCAAGATCGCAAAGATAGACGTCTTCCAGGCCGAACTCCCCTACTCGGGTGGAGTTTATCGTCTATCTGGTGGACGCGAGTATAGAAGCTTTGATGCCACCTTTGTCCGCATCACCACCAACACTGGCATCGAGGGCTGGGGCGAGAGCACTCCTTTCGGATCAACATACGTTGCCGCCCATGCCCTCGGCGTGAGAGCAGGCATTGCTGAGATCTCTCCGTGGCTGATCGGCATGGATCCGCGAAGGGTTGATCGTATCAATGAAGCTATGGATGCTGCTCTGATCGGCCACGAGCATGCCAAGACTCCTATTGACATTGCTTGCTGGGACATTTTCGGCAAGTCGGTCGGAATGCCTGTTTGTGAATTGCTCGGTGGCCGCACTGATATCGGTTTGCCTATAATCTCGTCAATCTATATGGGTACACCGGAGGATATGCGAAAGCGTGTTGCAGAGCACAGAGCTCGCGGATATGTTGGTCACTCCGTCAAGATTGGTGGAGATCCTGGTGAGGATGCCAAGCGCATCACTGCCTCGCTCGCCGACAAGCAGCCTGGCGAGTTCTTCCTCGTGGATGCCAACGGAGGCATGACTGTTGAGAACGCCCTTCGCATGCTGAGGCTTCTACCCGACGGCTTGGATTTCGTCCTTGAAGCTCCCTGTGCCACATGGCGTGAGATCGTTTCTCTGCGCCGAAGGACCAATGTCCCCATCCACTTTGACGAGCTCGCCACAACGGACGCGTCCATCGTTCAGATGATCGCTGACGACGCAGCTGAGGGTTTCGGCATCAAGATTTCCAAGAACGGCGGCCTGACAAAGAGCCGACGACACAGAGATATTGCTCTTTCGGCGGGCTACACGATGAGTTGCCAGGACACGACTGGTTCGGATATAGCGTTTGCCGCGATTGTGCACCTTGGACAGACTATTCCTGAAAGGCATCTGCGCTGTATTCTTGAGTGTCGAGATATGGTCAAAGGGAAGACAGCGGACGGAAACTTTGAGGTGAAGAACGGTCGGGTTCAGGCGCCTAAGGAGCCTGGTCTGGGAATTACACCTCGTATGGATGTGTTGGGTGAGCCTGTTGCTAGTTACTCTTGAGTTTTTGTAAGGTCCTTGAAGCTATCTTGAAATTAGGGTTATCCGGTCTATCTTGAAAGGACTTATTATGAACCCCTAAAGTTTCAGCATAAAAAGTACAATCATTTCTTCAAATCCTTACTGTATCCCACCGAGAATTTTTCCCGAATGCCTGATTGATTTGACGCATCCTTTGATGGAAATGCACAGTTCTGTGGTTGGTCGTGTATCTGCATGAGGCCGTCTATCAAGGACCTTCCAAGCGGATGGACGGCTAACAGCAGTCGGCCCCCTGCTTACAAGCCGCCCGGCTGCAGAATGAACCTCCTTATATTTCCACTTATAGGCAGGTAAGGCTTTATCGACAATGTAGAGGGAGTCTGCCAGGGGCATTTACTCGCGGTTCATTCATTGAAGAAAAAGTCGATGAACCAATAAGGTAGGCCCCACTTCTGCTTCACCGGCCTGCCACTGCCAGCTGCCGTCAACAGCTGGCAACCGCACAAAGAGGCATCATTCACCTCTCTCGATTGCCTCGCTGCCTGAAATTCTTGTTTATCTCCTCTCGTCTCCTCTCGCACTTTGCATCCTTTTTTTCTTCCTCCTCCTCCATCGCGATGCGCGTTCTTTTCTTCCATACCGCCCCTTTTCTCCGCAGCCTTCTTCGTTATCAAACTTACATGGCGATCTGAAGACCTCCCAACAACTTACCGATCATTTTCTCGACAAAGAAGTAAAATCACGACCCTGTATCGAGTTATTTCGTTTAACTCTGCGTCGGGAGTGGGTGATACAAACCCAACTCTAGGCGCGTGCCGCTATCGAGCCTACGCTCTCTACTCTTCAACCATCTGAAGACTGAACTGACGCCTGTATTTTCACATCGACTCGGCATCTGCTTGAGAATCCTTATCTCTGATACTTGTTTGTCGACAAGTATTGCTGCGGTCACGCCGAACTTCTTATCTGTCTGTTTTGTTTTGTTCACTCTACTCCCACGATTCTTGTACGAAACATCAGTACACTCATCCCGCCGCGATGGCTGCTGCAAGGCCTAACACTCGGCCATTTGCGAGCCAAAATGGTGTACCTACTACAGCTTCTTCAAAGCCCATGCCATCTGGTGCTGGCGGGCACGAAGACATATCACTCAACGATGCTCTCTATAACCATCTCGTTTTACCGCCCCAGCTTCCTCATCGGCAGGATGCAAATCTTAGTGAAATCGAGAAGACCCTCACGGATCGTCTTCTAGAGTCTATCAAGTATCTGCGAGATCTTCCCAACAATGATCTCAGCTCCACATGGAATTCCGTCGGACGTGGCCTTCAAGCCACCAAGAGCATCCACGCAGGGGGACATGTCGATCGTACTGCACTTGCACGAGAGTTGAACGACCTCGAAGAGTCGGACTTCTTGGTGGTTTACGTACGAAGCCAGAACTGTGCACTGTACATTCGTCGATCACAAGAGTAAGTGACGTTCATGATCTGTTTAACGCCTACACTACTAACTTTACCTAGCCCTGTTCATGGTGCTTCAGTCGTTTTCGAGGCTTTCGAAACTTCTGCTCGCAATGAAGATGTCCTGGCAACCGAAAATGCCCTTCGATGGGATTTTCCTGGATGTGCGGTCGCTGTGCCCCTGGAGACTTTCCGTGAAAGCGGCTTCGTCTCTAACCTTGCTAATTTCCTTGACAATGCGTCTCGAGAATCCCTCACAGATTTCTCGGCACACGCTCTTAAAGCCGGCACCTCTATGCCGGAGTACCGAAACACGTCCGAACCTGCTCTTGTCTCTTCGATGTTGATGGCCATCCTTCAGCAGAATGGTCGTCGACTGGCACCCACTCTTCTGCAAAAGATGGTACGAGACGATGTCTGCTGGAAGAGCGCTGAGAAACCTTGGAAAAGGCTACCATACTGGCTCGTTCTTCGAGTTGCCATCTCTCGATACTTGGCACAACGCCTTGGGGGTGAAGTCGGCCGTGTGGAATACAAGTTTCTGCTGGCCCATCTCTTTGGTGAATTCCTCAGCCATGTTCAGCGTTCTGGAATTCGCATCGATCGTCTGGATTTCCTCAAAAAGAAGATTTGTAGACGTCTGGTTAAACTCGATGTCGACAATGACCGCTCACAAGATCCTCAAATCACTGACAGGATCGAGTATCTGTTCCTTCGCCTTGGTCCTGGGATCCAGAATTCAGTTTCCAAAGCGACCGCCTTTATCGAGGCTTCATGGAACCGTCAGAAACTCACCATGGCCAAGAGCATTCCTCCACTCCCGAAACAGGCTTCGTTTGATGACATGAAGCTAGACCTCAGGGTTAGCAGGCAGCGCTTGAACAGTATCTGGAAAGATGCTTCGAGGATCTTCAGATTCGACCTTGACCAACAGAACGCCGTGAGTGTAGCAGAAGCCGCCAAGCAACATCTGCGATCTTTCGCCCGTGAACATTTCAAATTTATCAACCAGGAGTTGGCCCACGACAAGTTCTGCAAAGAAACCAATGACTCACCACGCGCGATAATTGAAAAAACAAAGTACCTGATCAACGAGTATCTCGTCCAAGCTTCTCGCGTCTACGACAATATCCCTGAACTCAAAAGTACATTGATTCTGAATGTCATGGGCCTTTGGGTCAGCATGGATAAGGCAGCGTGTACTCTCTATCCTATTTTGAAAGAATACCACCCCGTCTTCCGGTCCGAGATGCTGGATGTGTTGCTCCTTTCAACGTTTACTGATATGAAACGGCTCCAGAAGATTCAGCTCTACCTGCAAGATCGTATCGCTGACTGTGAAGGATCGTTGGTCAGTATCTTTGATGATCCAATTCGTGGATCTTTTGGTCATCGATTCTACGATTGCTCCGACATGTCTGATGAGATGCAAGACTTACACGAGTCAATCGAGACATGGGCGACCGGACTACGCAACGCAAAAGAAACAGAATGGAAATCCAAGAGCCAAGAGTACACAAGTCTCTCCAGAAACATTGACGAAAGTACTTGTGTCTACTTGACCGATGACATCAACCCTCTCTCCCCCCGCTATCATGACCCTGATTGTCGTCGCTGCTACCTGAAGCGACAGCTGGCGAGAATCCGTATCCAAGCTTACGAACATCCCCTCCCATCTGATCCGTTTGTCGCCAAGGCCGTGGTATTCGAGCTATTATGTCCTCAACTGCTAGCCACCTATCGAGATGTGACCTGGACCATCATGTCGCACCTAGCTCTACCCGCTTCGGAGGCAGGCGTCGACCCAAAATGCTGGGTCAGAGACTACCAACAGTTGCAACAGTTTTCCAACGAATCGTCAATGAGCTGTTCCTTAGCATCCGTCACGAAACCATGTGAGTTCTATTTATTCCCCTTATCCTATTCGCTGCGTTCACGTACGCTTGAGATGGTTTGCACCGCCGTCATAGTTCAAGCTAATGTCATGGATAGTTCTCACAACTCACTATGCCAACTTGTGGTTTCCTGTGGAATGGGACAACGGGAAACACGGCGTATGCCGTCCTAACGGATTGAAGCTGACCTATTGTGATGGTCGCTCGAAGAGATGGCCAAGCCGTCGAGGGAACCTCAGTTTCTTGCACCATGTCAAGCTTCAGATCCCCGGTTCTTCTCCTTTCTCTCAGATTCTGCAGGACACCGCGTTCTTCAAGAGCATATACGGCCCCTCCTCCTACGAGATTATGTCGACAGCATCCAGGTGCCCTCAAGGAATAAATGTCCATGAGTATCTAGCCTTCCAAACGATTGCTTCTGGAAAGTCTAGGCGCTGGCTATCGATTCTCACCGAGCTAGCATCAGCCAATCTCAACTTCTCCAACGAGGCTACCATGATACTCTTGAGTCACCTCGCTATCCAGTGTGGGCCTCTAGACAACTCACAAAGCGCCTTCCGACTCACTCATGAAGTTTTCCGTGACCACGGATTTTGCAAGACGCTTATCCAGCAGCTTTCACATCGACTTGACAGCCTCTCTGCAAACTGGAGAGAAACTTACCTTATGGAAACTATCATCACTTTTGCGCTGCGTATGTTAGACTTATCATGGGCTGCTGGTATGCAGAAAGTCTCCGAGGAGACAATCTCACTCCTATTGCGAGCCAGAAGTACTTGCGTGCGTTGGTTCAAGCTCCTTCGTGCCGAGTCTTACAAAGTTGTTGATGCAGAAACCGCGAAAAGATTTCAGCAATATGCTCTGTGGGCTGCTCTCCTGTGTAAGCGAACGTACACACCACTGGCATACGGACCTCTCGACTTCGATGATTCATCTCTCGAAACTTACATTCAAAGCAGCATCATGGTGAACGACAACCTTGTAGTCAAATTGGAGGCCCTGCCGCAACTTCTCCAGCATGCCATCATTCGAGATATCCGTCTTTCGTACCGCCTTTCGACCCTAGTTTCCCAATCCATACTCGAGAACCCAGAAGTCTTTCGTCTTTCTCTCCAAGAGATGTGGCCTGAGGAGGAAGGATGTGCTAGAGTCTTTTCTCGAATGCAACTGGAGCCGGAAGCTCTCCACTATCTCTCGTGTCGGTCAAAAGCAGGGGACGACGCAAACGAGCAGAGAGTATTCTACAATTATGTACAAGGGGTTCTGCTAGTTGACGGCCGACCTATGGGCGTAAGTTCAAATACCTTGACCTATATTCGTTCGCAAACGAAATATTCCCCGACGCTTGCTAACGCTCACTACAGAAACTCCCGGAAGATCCCAAGCAGTCGCTTGTATTGAGCGAACTCTTTGGAAACCAGGCGCTTCTGACATTCCCTTCGCATCGTGAAGGGATGCAATATGGTAAGCTTTCCCTTACGTACTGGTACCCATCATACATACATGCACGCTAACTGAAGACTGGAAGTCTTGTGTGTATCTCCTCGAAGATACCAAGTCCACGTAGGCTTCACCCACACAGGGGAGCCTCTTGTGAGAGCATATAGAGGGAGATATTCACTGCAGTTAATCCCTCGAGATACATTTCGCAACGACCTCGCTTCCGACTTACCGGGTCCCTTATTGGACAACTGTTTCCACTGGATGTGAGTCTACAGAAACAAGCCTGAAGTAGATAACATCATAGATCTAACTTAGCCAGGAACCTGAGAAATGGAGAAATTCTGATTACTGGGAAAAACCGACCTTGGCCAGACGATCATTTCAAATGGTACATCCTGAACATCAGAACCTCAACCTGTACGAAGACACGTTTATACAAAGGCATTCAGACAAAGGACAGTATTGTCAACCCCTACAGCCCTCTCTTCAGCCGGGTCACTCGGATTCTCGACTCATTTGAGGATCGTAATCAGATCATCGTTGTTCAGCCAGGAGGAGGACGGAACCTTTCCGTGGAACTGCCGAGGCTCAACATTTCCTTCCACACCAACAAAAACCGTCTACTTCAATCGCCTCAGCTCCAATGCCAGATCGACACAAACCAAGATGTCGGCACCTGGTACGGCCTACGCAGCAAGCTGGTTTGCACTAGCCTTACCAACCCTATGCATAGGTCTATCCTAGTGCCTCTTGGTAATTTGGTTGCTCGACTGGACGGGTGTCATGTAACAGTGAGAATCGAGCCCTCAGGGAAATACGGAAGATTCAACATCAACACAGCCCTGGGAAGGATCGATTGCGCACCGGAGCCTACCCTTGTGTTCACGAAGGCTCTCCTTCACGCTTTCACCTCATTCCTTCTACCAGACCCCCTGACTGGGCGTACTGGAACCGAAGAAGCTATTGAGTGGCTTCAAGCAGGTATATCACAACCATGGTCACCTCTCACTCCGCCTTCCACGTTGGTACTGCAGACGATAGCGCAATTGACGCCTAGGAGGGTCTACTACCCGTCCGACCTCAAAGTCATGCGGACGGATTACTGGATTGAATCTTTACCCATGAGGCTCCAAAGCTCTGCTTTTAGGCCGATAGTGGACCAGATCTTGCAGGAATCTGCCACTTTGGCATCGTTTGCAACCAAGGACCAGATTCCTGTCGAGCGACTTCGTCTGCCTTCAACCGGCGAGTCCCACCTTCATGCCCGCGTGATGTTTCGACAAGAAGCTGTTGAAAGGTACCTGAGAGATGCGTCCAGCAGCCGCGCACAGCCAGTCAATCAAAACTACATCTCTCGGGACCGTCCTTCAATTGGCAACATCATGCATCGCAACGTACTCGAAACAACACATTTGATTCGTCAATGGCCCCAAAGTTTCAAGACCACCGATTGTCTCTCTCAGATGCTTGCACAAGGAAGCACTGTCGGCGGATTCTTGACCCTTTTTGAATCAACATCGCTCAACGACAAATTGAAGGTTAATATTCTTCAATGCTGGGGGTCTCTCGTGAAGCTTGCACGGGAAACTACAGATCGCTACAAGCTCATGTTTCTGCTTGGGCCCATGTCATTCCATCTCGATGCTAACATGCCGCTTCTGCGTACTTTGGTTGCCACTGCAATCTTTGGAGAACTCAAAGATCTTGACCTTCCCCAATGGGACGAGTTTGACCACTTCCAGCCTAATCAAGCACCGCAATTGGACTACCTCCTGCAGCTTCTCAAGCCTTATAGGGCCGCTCCGCCAGAAGATGAGGCACTGAGTTTGGGACAGTTCTCGAGCGGCAAGCTTCTGCGGAAGCTACAGATCGAACGGGCCAGACATGAGTCAAAAGTCGAGGAAGACTGCAAATACTTTGCGAACCACCTCCTGAGCCAATGGCCATGTTTGGAGCCCACTATCAGTGGCTTATCACGGTCCGTATTGATTGACATTGGTCCCGCTTTGGAAGTTATCCGTCCAGAATGGAAACGGCTCTTCATGAACCGAGATCTGGCCGAACACCTCAAAGATGTTCAGGCTATCCTTGATCGACGTACATTGGAAGATCGGTACGAACCGCCTTCAGTTCCTTCCTCGGAAGAGACTTACGCAGTGAGGATACGAGGAGGCGAAATCGTCAACCTTCGACAACTACTTGCAAAACCCTACCACACTGTCAAGAACACCATAACCAAGCAGGAACCAACACAGAACGGTTCAACAGAACGACCCTTCTTAAGTGAAAAGAGCTTCACGCAAGGACTTGGCAATTTTGCTTGGTATGGCAACAAGGGCACAGGCATAGGGATAGGAGCCACTTCGCAGTGGACCGGGGTCACAAGGCATGATTCTATCTTGTTTCCTACAGGCAGAGACGTGACAGAGTCTGTCATGAAATTGGATGCGATAGCCAAAGACTTAGGGTCCTCGAAGTCAGCAGTCAGACGTCAATACGCCTCTGACTTTCAGAAAAGTTTGGCAGCATTTCAGCGCCTTGATCCCTCACGTAGCACCTTCAAGGGTTCTATGAAGCTTCGAGACGCTGCGATCAAGCTCAGCTCCGAGAGATATGAGGGAGACTTCCAGGCAATTCAGTCCGCTCTAGATGCCGCAAGTTCAGTGTGCTCACAAAGACGAATCCTGTGGCTCAAAGCTGGAGGCCTATGGCCGATTGTGACGAAGACCACAATACTTACCTGCCTCGGTTCTGTAGCATCTCAAGGGACTAACTTCGGGAGCGGAATGCGAAAGGCCATTCTGGGAATGGGTGTTAACATCACCAAATACCAAAGGGAGGTCCGACTTCACGATCTCGCGTTGAAGAATGTCTCGGGCAGATATCATGAAGAAGAGTCCAACGAAGGCCATTCAAATTGGAACCCAGAGGACTATCCAGACTGGTTACTCCTCGAAATCGAATCCAATATGATGATTCGCCCCGTTCAGATTGACGTTGCTTTGGCCACAATATCCCCCGAATCCGGGTCTAATTCGGTACTGCAAAT
Organism: Fusarium stilboides; assembly: GCA_014822085.1. Lineage (NCBI taxonomy): Eukaryota > Fungi > Ascomycota > Sordariomycetes > Hypocreales > Nectriaceae > Fusarium > Fusarium stilboides. Next base: position 97,686 of record JAASAY010000182.1, read on the forward strand.
GAACATGGGACAAGGTAAGTCACGAAGCTGGGGGAGGTTTCGATTTTCTTTGAATGATTACTGATTCATAATCCAGGGAAAACGTCGTGTATTATCCCCATGGCGGCGGCAGCGCTTGCCAACAAGAAACAGCTTGTACGAGTCATCGTGCCGAAGGCCCTGCTTCAGCAGACGGCTCAGCTGTTACAGGCCAGACTTGGTGGCATACTGGGGCGCGGTATCCGGCACGTTCCTTTCTCACGCAGAACTCCAACAACCGAGAAAAACATTCGAGCCTTCCACTCCATCCATCGAGAGATGCTCAAGTCTGCAGGCGTGATGATTTGCCAGCCCGAGCATTATATGTCGTTTATGCTCAGTGGCCGACAACGACTTCTGGATGAACAGCATGAGCAGGCAAAGCCTATGATCAAAGTACAGGAATGGCTCTCCCGGGTTTCGCGTGACATTCTGGACGAGTCTGACTATACTCTGGCAGTGAAGACCCAACTCATCTACCCATCCGGTTCCCAGACAACGGTCGATGGTCACCCTCACCGCTGGCTCGTCGCCGAAGCCGTGCTGCGGTTGGTTGATAGTCACCTATATGACTTATCCCGTGTTTTCCCGCACTCAATAAGTGTCATTCGTCGTAACGGTGGCGGCTTTCCGTTTGTCTTTTTTCTTCGACAGGATGTCGAGGATGAGCTGGTGCGCAGGCTAACGGCAGACATATGCAAAGGCGCCGGTGGAATCCTCCCTTTGACCGAGCAAGCAATGGCGGCCAAGGACAGAGTTGCCGTCAAAGAATTCATTTCCTTGGCGAGACCTCGACCATCGAGTATTGACCGCATTCGCACTTTGTCACCTGACAAGCCTAGCTTGAGACAAACAGTCTATCTTCTCCGGGGCCTTCTCGTCAACCGCATCTTGATGATGACTCTGAAGAAGCGTTGGAACGTCGAATATGGTCTGCACCCTCAGAGAGATCCAATTGCGGTCCCTTTCCATGCCAAAGGTGTTCCGAGTGATCAGTCTGAATGGGGTCATCCCGATGTTGCCATCCTCTTCACTTGTCTGGCTTTCTACTACGATGGTGTCAACCTGGCCCAATTACGACAATGCCTTGAACACATTCTTAAATCTGACGACCCATCGACTGAGTATGATACTTGGACCAAGAGCACAGACAACTTCCCTTCGTCACTAAAGGCTTGGAACTCAATCAATGTGGACGATGAGATGCAACTGGGAGAGATCTGGAGAGTCGTTCGTTACAATGGAGTAGTCATTGATTACTTCTTGAACAACTTCGTGTTTCCTCGGCATGCGAAGCAGTTTGAGGTAAAATTGCAGTCCAACGGCTGGGATATTCCCCTGTCACCGCTTGGGAACACGTCAGAGAACGAGAAGCGCTCGACAGAGAAACCACTGAGCACAGGATTCAGTGGTACCAACGACAACAGGACGATGCTACCGCTCAACATCAAACAACAAGACTTGCAAAGTCTTCAACACACCAGTGCCGAGGTCCTAACATATCTACTTCATCCACGAAACCGCCGTTGCATTCTACCTCAAGATGTGCAGACATCGCAACTAGGAAGAGCTTCTGAGCTTGACCTCCTCTACTGTCTCAAGGGGAAGCAGATACGTGTTTTTATTGACGCAGGTGCCCAGATTCTAGAAATGAACAACTTCACTTTGGTGGAACAATGGTTGAGGATCGATCCAAGCGCTTTGGCGGGTTTATTCTTTGACGAAGACAACAAGCCATGGATCTTGACCAAGGAAGGAAGAAAAACGCCTCTTCTTGCATCCCCTTTTGCTGACGACCTGAGTAACTGCTTGATTTATCTGGACGAGGTAAGTAGTAGCCTACCTCAAATAACGCTACCAAACTCACATTATTCCAGGCGCATACTCGAGGAACCGATCTGAGGTTGCCTCCCGATGCCCGGGGTGCACTCACTCTTCGGCTAGGCCAGACAAAGGACCACACAGTCCAAGGTAATTTGAATCATGCATATAAATCGGGAACAAGATGCTGATCAGTCTAAAGCCGCTATGCGTCTACGGCAGCTAGGAACAACACAGGCCGTATCCTTCCTCATCCCCCCTGAGGTTCATCAGAGCATTGCAGATCTGCAGCGGAAGACAATGCATGAGCCGATTGACTCGGCCGATGTGTAAGGCTTCCCGATGAAGATCCATTAATTCTAGCTAACGCGTTTCATAGCATTGAATGGCTGTTGGACAACACTTGTGACCAGATTGAACAGCTGCAGCCTCTGTACTACTCCCAGGGCATGGATTACTGCCGAAGAATGCAAGCCGCTCTAGATCATCCCAAGTTTGTCACCGATAAGCCTCAGCGGAAAGCCTATGTACAGGCGATCAAACAGGATGAACAGCAGAGCCTGCAGAATCTCTACGAGCCCAAGGTGAAAAGTCGCGCCACGGGCATTCAAACCTCCGACAACGAGGTCCTCAGAGGCTTCATTCAAGATCTCAACGCCCGGAGAAAGACTTTCCAGGACACTGGAAAAGCTGTACATGCTTCTGCTCTTCAAGAAGTTGAGCAAGAGAGAGAAGTCGCTTTCGAAGTCGAGTCTGTGCGACAGGTCAAGAAGCCTCAGCAGTTCGCAGCATACTCTTTCCCAGGTCTCAACGCTAGCCTCGAAACTTTTATCAGAACTGGAAGGCTGCCTGCGGATACGAACTACTTCAGCCATGTGTTCCATGCTCTCGCCAGAACAGGAATCGGGCGCAAATTCAAGGTGCACTCCAAAGCTACTCATTCGAAGCTTCTTGAGACGGTCGAGTTCGGTCGAACTATCAAGCCCAAGGGAGATCTCTCCACCGATAACTTTCTAGTAAGTCTTTGAGTATCCATTGGATTTAATCTTACTAACAGATTTGTAGCGCCCCGTCAATTGGGTCCTCTGGAGCCCTGTCGCTGAAATCGCAATCGTCATCAACCCTGAAGAAGCCGAAGCCTTGATTCCCCTCATGAGAGATCCCAATTCGAAAGTAGCCACATATCTTCTTGTTTACTCGGCACCTATCACACGTAAGATGCTTCAGTTCAACGACTTGACGTTCCACAGCATCCCGCCTCTTCCTTCTGACTGGAAAGCGCCGAGCTGGCTACAAGTTGAGCTGGGAATCTACGGTGGAAGATTGTACTTTGAGTGGGATGAGTATGACGACATGTGCGCCTTGCTTGGTATCCAAGATGGCGTTATCGAGGACGACGAAACCAATCTCGAAATGTCGATGGACGGAGCAGCAGATGATGAGCCCGCCCAGGCCGAGCTTGAGGTCGAACCGCACAAGAAGTCTCAAGCTGAACGTAAGCTCGCCCAGAATCCGTTGACTTTCCTCCAAGAATGGTTGGCAGTCCGTCGTCGCGGTCAAGACTTTGCGCATAGTCCCATGGGCTTTGTCAGTCAAGGCAAGCGCCTACAGGAAGATCATATCTTCTTCAGGCAAACAGAGCGTGTCGCTGTGGATCAGAACGAAGTTCTTGCTCCCTTGCCCCTTACTACTTCAGATGACCGCAATGATAACCGAGATGACGGATACTACGGCGTTGACGACATGGGTGCGAACGAAGCTGGAGATAGCGACTCCAGTGACGATGACATCGAATATGCCGATTCTGAGTATGCCAGCAGCGCAGCGTCGGACGATTGATCTGACGAATCTCCAGCGGTCACCTAATGCCGTAGGATTGCCGAACAAGTATTGGGTGGAATTGGATGGGTAGGAATTTGGTTTGCTTTGTGGTCGGACTTGGAATGGATTCGATGTTGTTTGAGGTCTTCATATTTGGACCTGTTGGACTTTTCTGACGAAGTCCATGCTTTTTTCATGGCATATGTGTGTTCTACTGTTACTGTAAGAGATATGTATGATGATAATCCTACTGAGTTGACCAGACTCATGTGAATGTTGTTCTCGTGATCGATTCCCCTTTTTGACGTCGAATCTATTAAGTTATGAGAAAAATTCTCTCAAAGGTACACCTGCGGCAACACGAACAGTTCAGCTAAGAAAAAGCCCCAGATGTTAAGTAACATCATGATGTCGTCTCAATTTACACTTAGTCTAATATCTAGTAGTAGGCTGGTGACCGACTCAGTATTCTCAACAGCGCGACACTGCGACAAAGGATCCATGATACAAAAGACAAGCGACTTGTTATGAATGAGGGAACACAGCGCTAAGACTTCATTCTTATGGGATGATGGCTCCATACACGCAGGTCTGAACGTTAAGGATTAAGGAAACTTGAGTGTGAATGCCAGATGCGTGGCTGTCTATAGTCATCCCATATCACGCATTGACCCAAAGCCAAACAAAGTCAGTCAAGGCAGTAGCTCACGCTTTTCATCAAGGCTGAGATGAATTGATACATTCTTATCGTAACTACTTGGGCAAACAAGGGTTATCCGATCATCTTTCACATGATGCTTCTCCATCCATCTAACTGCCTCTCAATTAAACCCATGTCCCAGCATCAACCATTACACCGCCCGTCCAAGAAAATTCGTTTCAAATCGTGACAATAATACAGGGCAAATCGCCCGACAGGAATACGCCATCTGTCAATACATATAGGGCTCGTTGCGACATGATATGATTCAGTTGGCAGACTCCCAAACCAACCCGTCATCTAGGCGCTTGAGCTCGTGTGGCGCCCACTGGTAAACGCCTTGTCGCAGCGCGGAGATAACAGTCTCTCGCTTGACAAGCTGCGAGGGCGTATTGGTGCGACAAGATGCAGCAATGCAGCTATTGTCACTCCAGCCCACGCGGAAATCATCTCCCCACCAGACTCGAAGGTCCGAAGAAACGCGCAGGGTGATCAAGACCGAGGAGAGATCCTTGTAGCCATCCAGATCAACACGAGTCAGCTCGTAGCCACCCTCGGAGAATGTAGGACAGGCAGGAACTTGTTTGGTCTCCGACCAAGCAATGGACTCTTCGCTTGATGAAGTCTCGTTCCAGCGATAAGCCGAAATCTCAAACTCGCACCACTTCTCGGCTCCGCGGGCATCGCATCCAAGGTTGGCGCCAAAGAAGTCGAAGCGGAAGCAAGGGCTAGAGGCATGAGGCCCTACACCGATCTGAGCGACATCTCCTGAGATCGTACTGGTGGTGTTGGAGAGAGCTGGAGGAACAAACTCCACGAGCTGGCCACCCGAAGAAGGAATGTAGGGTTGGGGCTGCTGCGATGTTGGGGGCGCAATAAGGAAACCTCCAGAAAACCAAATGCTCTCAACGGGGTTGAAGAGAGGACCAGGCTTGGAAGTGTCAAACTGAATGAAGTTAGCAGAGAACGGATTTTGAAGAGATGAGAACCTACATCAATGGTGGTGTTTCCAATGCTCCCACCTGCAGCACAAATAGTAGGAGAGCTGGCCTCGGAACTTGTGGCTGTGGATGCGGACGAAGTGGAGGAGGTGGCATCAGAAGTGCTCAATGACGAAGACAAGCTGGCTCCCAGAGAGGTGTTCTGTGTGAACGATGTCGCAGAGGTGGTTGAGTTGGACCAGGCAGACATCTCTTGGCGACGAACACGCCTCTTTCCAGGGACAGTGATGGTGGCAAGGGTAGTAAGAGGGTAGTTGATTGTGTAAGAAGTGGTCTCCGCCTTGATGACATTGGTCCATGTGGAGGTTTGTAGGGTAGTAGAGCCTGCGGAGAGAGGCCAGAGAGTACTTTCGCTGGCGACGGGGCCATAGGCGGTTTGGGGTGGTTGATCAGAAGCACTATCATCTGATGGGTCAAGGGTGACTGTGGGCTGGACGGCGCCACTCGAGAACACTGGGCCATCTGAAGGGTTTACGACAGAGGTAACAGTCCAGGTGAAGGTTCCAGTAGTTGTTCCGGTCGCGGATGTGCCTTGCGCGTCGGCGCTAGCATCAGTGATGATAGCCGACATGGACTCGTCAGAATTTCCATTGTCATAGCCGCTAAGGCTTGGGACGCCAGTTGAAAGGGGGTTCAAATCACCGGTAGTGAAAATGGGGCCAGAAGCGGCTGGAGGTGTGATGCTAGAGGCAGTTCCTTCTGGAACGCCAGCGGAAACAGCAAGTGCAGACGAGTCGCTAAAGACAACGGTTTGCACAGTCGACGTTGGCTTCCCATCAGGGCCAAGGATGACGGCCGTTGTGATTGTAGTGAATGTTCCAGCGGAATCAAGGGATGAAATGACTGGAACGCCACTGGTGATGGAGGGAATGGTAAGGCTAGTTCCAGTGGGAGTTTCAGTACCTGTAGGAACCACGAAGGTCGAGTCAACAACCGTAGGAAGGCCATCTGTTCCGATCATGGTGTAGGTGATGCAAGTAGTGAGACCAGGCATGTTCCCTTGGTCGCCACCAGATGGGAAGCTCGGGGAGTCTGTCACCTGGCCAGGAATACCAGTGGGCAAGCCAGATGGAAGTGAATCGGAGACAAATGATGGATTTCCGGGTAGTGCAGACTGCGTGCCGATAGATCCAGGAATAACCCAGGTCGAGTCAACAACTGTCGGGAGGCCATTGGGGCCAATGATGGTGTAACTTGTGCAGGTGGTTATACCCTCGCTTTCGATGGCTCCAGATCCAGTAGCGTCAGATGGCCCATGCGAAGGTAGTTCGGTAGCACCACTGGTCTGGATTGTAACGCCTGATGTGTCACCGTTGGGAAGGGCATCTGAAGCCTCGGACGGGGCGTCAGGGTCGCCACTGATTGTAGCACCGGTGTTTTCTGGTCCAGGGATAACCCATGTGGAATCGACAACAGTAGGAAGGCCATCAGTACCGATGACTGTGTAACTCGTGCAAGTAGTGATAGGAGCGGTACTATCCAGACCAGACGTAGTGGGATCGGAGCCCGAGACACCAGAGGGGCCGAAGGTTGAAAGGCCAGTGACAGTGAAGAAGCCTCCGGTAGAGGGTGACTCGGGAAGGCCAGCTGAATCTCCAGAGCCAGGGGTGGCGGCGGGAATAGCCCAAGTAGAGTGTACCACCGTTGGAAGACCATCAGCTCCGAAGCTAGTGTAGCTTGTGCATGTAGTTGTAGCCAAGCCTCCAGGTCCATCTTGAGGGGAGCCAGGTGCAGGAACCGGAGCAGTGGGAATGCTACCCACGTCAATTGGAATACCCGAGAGGGTTCCTTGAGGGATGCCAGTAACAGGAAGCTGCGAAGAGTCCTCAGCAACAGGTGTGTTGAAAGGGACAACCCAAGTTGAGTCCACGACGGTGGGAAGTCCATCAGTGCCAGTGATGGTCAATGTCGCGCATGTTGTAATGCCTCCTTCAGATCCGCTACCAGGAAGAGGTACAGCTGGAGAGGTGTAGGGGCCTTGAGAGCCTGGGGCGCCAGTAGAGACAGGAAGAGGAAGGGGAATTCCTGAAGAATCTCCGCTGGGAAGACTTTGGCCGTTACCGTTTTGGGGAGAGCCTGGAGTCGCTGGGGGCTGTTCTTGACCAGGGACCACATTGTCTCCGCTGCTGACGACAGTGGGCAGTCCGTCTGGACCAGTGATGGTAATGAAAGAGGGGGAAGGTTGGCCAGCATCGTTTCCACCAGGAACGTTGGTGAACCATGGAGAATTGTCGCCTTGACCTTGAGGGTCGGCTTGGGTAGTGACGGGGGAACTGTCGCTGGCTTCTTGAACAGGGCCTGAAGAAGGATACTGGGGCTTGTTGCCAGGAACACCACCATTGCTAGGAGGACCAGATGTCTGGAAAGGGGTGGGTGCGGGTGCTTGTGTGTTGGCACCAGAAGCTCCAGGGGAAATGACAGAAGAGTCATCAGAGGCACCGTCAGAGTACTCAGGGGCATTGCCAGAGCCAGGAGTGGGAGAGAAGAAAGGGGAGTCTGGGTTGTGTTGAGAGTCATTCTCACCATCTGAGTCAGAGTTGTTGCCAACGTCTGAATCATTCCCATCATTGGAGCCAGCGCCGCTGTCGGAACCATCACCGGAGTTGTTGCCGACGTTGGAGTCTGTTCCATCATCTGCTCCTGTACCAGAGCTTGAAGGGCTGCCGCCTGGGCCCCAAATGTCGAGTGTAAGTGTTGTGAAAGGGGCAACAACAGAGCCTGGGGTCAGAGGTATGCCTCCAGCAGGCTTTGTAGGCAGAGGTGCTCGGCCAGTAGTCTCATCGGGCTCCGATTCGTCAGGCCAGGGGAAATCAGATTCATTCTGAGAGTCCGTGGGGTAGACGGTGACGACAACAGTCTTTGTAGAGCGGAAGGGGCAAGTGGGGATGTTTGAGGCACCATCACCAGGAGAGTCAGGAAAGCCGGGAGAACCAGGGGAACCAGAAGAGCCAGGGGAACCAGGAGAACCAGGGATGTTTTGGGGGACATTGGTGGGAAAGCTGCCAGGGATAACCACAGATCCACCACCAGGGACATTACCAGGAGAAGTGCCAGGAACATTGCTAGGAGAGTTGCCAGGCAGAGAGCCAGGGACGTCCCCAGGAGCGCCACCAGGGCCGTTGGGAGGAAGACCACCAGATCCAGAAGAGATTGGGCCGGCACCACTGGGCAAAGAGCCAGGAGCAGTTCCTGCGGCGTTGCTTGGGTAAGGCAGGCTACCAGGCATTTCGCCAGTGTTGCCAGGAATGTTGTTGCCAGAACCGTCGGGAGGGTTTCCGACCGGGCTACCATTGGGGTTTCTGTCATCAAAGGTAAGTTTGAAATTTGGAGCAGAAGCACATCGTGACTTACCCGTAGTCAGTGACCTGGGCACCAACGCGACCCAAGAGACCGGTGGCCACAAGGACCCCGAGAGACGCGATGATACGCATCTTGGGTGATCAACTTCGACCTGAGACAGGAGTCGAGTGGTTGAAAAGTAGGCAGATGCAGAGGGAAGATGACGAGGGGCACGTTGTTGTCTGTGGGCAAGTGTGAAAGGCTTTGCCGAAAAAGAAGAAGAAGTGTTTTGAAGATGAATGCAGAGAAACGAAAGGACTGAGAAGATGAGTCTTCTCGAGGTGAGGAGGATTGAAGATGAAGAGAGAAGAAGAGGTGGGATGGAGGAGGGAAGAAAAAGTTGAGGGAGGGATTGTGGGAGGAGAAGGATATGCACCTTGGGCTGCGGGTTGAGCGAGGCAGGAGCTCCTTCCCTCTGGAGTGGCAGACTGTTGGGGATGACGCGTTGAGGGAGCGCGAGCGAGCAGACGAGGAAGGTACGAGAGGGAAGGAGCGTGGGCACTGGCAGAGAAGGCAGCCAGTTGCCGACTGGCGCTTGACAACCTCATTGGACGAGAGCAATGAGATGAATCAACCTGAACTTGAGCTTCGCTCATCTGGTCCAATCTGTGATATCTCAATTGAGGACTTTCTATGTTAATTATTATCATTATAATATATCTATATTCCCTAGTTCCAACTGCCTGATAACTGTTGTCGTGACATGATGCGCATGTGGGGAGGTAGTTGACTTCGACCACGAGTTCCTGCCACTGCTAGGCACTTGGCTTGTGGGAAATCGCACCAGCACGTGGCGGCACGTTTTGGGACACTGTGATCGAAGCAGGAAAGCAAGACAGGAAGGAGAGCGCACCAGCTGTAGAACCCCTGTGGCTCGTTCCGAAGCCCGGGCAGCTTCAGCTTGCGCCCCGAAGTCGACTGTCTTAGTCATCCAATTGGCCTTGCGCCAGATGCCGCCAGTTGAAGGGAAGTGGCTATCGGTGGGGAAGAACAGGAGGTCCGATGTGAACGCAAGCAATTGAAGAGGTAGGTCCGCTTGGGAGAACAGGGTAGAGGGGATTCCAGGGATGGCACTCAGCGTCGTCGAATCTCAATTGCAAGGTCAAATCAGATAGCATCAAGTTCATGTCCGTAACAGCTCATCTTCCTCAACTCATACAACATCGTCCGTATAAGGAGGTGGTGCATCAGGGTGCGAATCCTCCTGATCCGCCTGTTCATCCGCCTGTTCATTCTCAGAAGGGCTCCTGTTCTCATCCTCGATCTCCGCCGTCCATTGGGCCGCGCCAGCCGTAGTTGTCAAGAGGAAAAAGAGTGACAAAACAGGAATGAGCTCGAGAATCATGGCAACTGTGCCGAACCAGACATATTCCCAGGCACGTTCCTTCAACGCCTGCTTTTGCTCCAGCTTTGATAAACCCTTGATCTGGAACCAGCGGTAGTGAGCGAGCTTGCCAAGTCGCGTTCCTGTAATGATGATAAAGGCAGGCGTGCCGACAACAGGAACCAAGTTGAGAGGCAAGAAAACAATGAGCTCGACGATTTGGATGATGCTCCATGGCGTGTAGATTGCAGCAGTGGTAGGCTTTCCAAGCATTCTGACTGGGTTTGGCGCGTCCTGGAAGAGAATTCGCTGTGGCGCAACAAGCTCTTTGTGTCCAAGCTTGATGAGAGTAGCCTGCTTGTTGTTAGTGATCTGGACTACAGGAAGTAGATGTGGATTGGCAAAACGGCTTACGTCGAACACATCCACACGACACTCATCGACAAAGAAGCCTTCGAACAGACCCTGGATAATGACCAAGCCCTCTCCTAGCACCAACACTACAGCGTTGACCCACGCTCCCCAGCCCTGAAAGATGGCTAAGAAGGCATACTGGGGCAGAAAGGTGAATGTAAAGAGTACAAAGTACACAAGAAATGAGATTAAGGATAGAGGTAGGATCCTGCTAACAAAGAGCGGCCAAAATTCGCGATTGCGGCAAAAGAACCAGATGCCACGTAAAGGATACGACGCGGCTGTGCCGCCGCGCTTGAGATACAACAACGGCCGATGGATTGGTCCTGTCCATCGCCCCACATGCGGATGACAGTTTTGATTCTGATATGGGTCGTTGGGAGGCATTTTTGCGATTAATTTGTAAAGATAAGGGTCTTTGAAGGCATCACCAAATGAAGCTCACAACTGCATGTGGTGTTGAAGGCGAACAACAATAACAGATGACGTCAAGCAGCGGAAAATCTCACTGGCGGGCAGGGTGGGGCCACGCAATCATTTGGCTCAACAGCTGTGAAAGATGGATACCCTTAAGCTAAAAGAGAGAGAGAGAGACAGAATATCATCCTAAAATTAGAATATTTCTCTAAGATCTAGTAAAGTTCATACAAATTTAGATTAGGTCTCATAAAAGTTTTTGAACATCTAAGGTAAAACTGCGTCTTAAAGTTGCTAGACCACCAGCCCGGGAGTGAAAAGGACATCTGACTATGACAGAAATTTGCAAAAAAGACAGCCTCGCAAACGCTCGCAATCGAATTATAGGAACAGCCCGATGCGGGGGTCGAACCCGCAACCTTGAGATCGCGTACTCGTAAGAGTCTCACGCTCTACCGATTGAGCTAACCGGGCGTGGCTCTTAATTGGTTGGAAGCCGAGGCTTCAATTCTAGTACCAGAATCTGTCGCTCGAGAGAATATGCTTGCGATCTGAAGATACATCAATAGGGTAGCTCGTCAATCTTTGATACGGTCTTGTTGTTTGCTCAGAGACGGTCGTTGGATCTACGGTCAACTCATGATCCGGGTTTTAAGTGAATCTTAATAAACGCGATGGCGGGGTTGTACCGTGCACGCCCTTGAGGTTGTCAAGTGTGACGAAATAGCTTGGATTCTACTTCAGCTGGTGAGGGCTCAGCAAATCCCGGGCAATTCTTCGTTACCTACTTAGACCAACCTTTCAACTGCCGCCATTTCCATATTTCTGATAAGTCTGGCGACGAGATAAGGTAATGCTTGTTCTTTTACCGATGCAACACCCTACTAACATCAACCAACATCAACAGCTCATGATGAATCCAAGAATTGAATGTCAGTGCGGAGCTATCCAAATCACAGCTTCACGCCCCGAGCCCAACGAGGTCTACTGCTGCCATTGTTTGGAGTGCCAAAAGCAATCCAGCTCAGCTTTTGGCACGTCAGCCCTCTTCCCAGCTGACGGCATGTGGCCGCTGCCTGAAGATATTCTTTCCAAACTCAGCGTCTGGACACGACCTACAGAAAAGGGAAATACCCTGGAGTGCTACTTTTGCAAGACGTGCGGCGTAAGGATCTTTCACCGCAGCATCTTTCCTGATGGCCGGTCTAAACCCACGTTGTCTGTCAAGGGTGGATTGGTCGAGGGATTGAGTTGGAAGGGTACAAAACACATTTACACGCGGAGTGCTCGTGTACCTGTGCCAGAGGGAAGTGATCGCGCATCACCAGAAGCTTGACGGGAGGTAACCCAGGGTCTGTCTGTATTTTTGGGGGCGGCGGATCGAGCGAGCGTTGAAGCTTCAAATGAATAATGAATGAGTTGAATAAATAGCTGCGTATCATTGAGTGATCAAACAAATATCAATGCAATTAGAGTAAGATAATCCCTCGCGAATTCAGCTGAATCTGGTAAAGATCCTAGACTTGTATGGAGCCATCGGAAATCCAACCCCTGTCGGAGGTCAGAATGCCCCATAAACCCGATCCGTGGGGCCATCTCCGACCGAAATCTAGCATCGCCGTGCCGGACCCCATAATGCCCTCACATTGTGCCTGCAGGGCTGACGGCTGCAGTGGTTCCACGAAACTATTAGCTGCAAGCTATGATACCAACATTAAACTATGAAGCAAGGATGATATGAAATGAGGCTCAGATAGATGCTAAGAAAATGTGTATATAAGTGTTATACGACCCAGCTGTTAAAATCATCAATTCAATCTCATCAGTTTCCAATCAATCAATCTCATCAATAACCAGTCAATCCAATATCAACTTCCTTATCAAAAACATATCGCCAAAATGTCTGTTCGCACACAACTTTTCCCTCCGTCTCCCACCTTCACCGAGGACTCTCTTCCCTCCTTGTCCTCCAGAGTGTACATCATTACTGGAGCAACATCTGGTGTCGGTCTTGAGCTGGCCAAGATTCTATACTCGCGTTCAGCAACGATCTATCTCGCTGCACGTAATACCTCCAAAATCACATCTGTCATTCAAGAAGTGCAATCAGCGTTTCCCGACTCTACAGGCCGTCTTGAATCACTGAGCATTGATCTCTCCGACCTTTCAAGCGTCAAGCCCGCAGTTCAACGCTTTCGAGAAAGAGAACCGAGACTCGATGGCCTGGTACTCAATGCTGGTGTGATGACTCCCCCAGATGGAAGCAAAACAAAGCAGGGGCATGAACTACAAATGGGAACAAATTGCTTGGGCGGTTATCTGCTGTCGCGACTACTTGAAGATCTGCTAGTAGTCACCGCCAGGATTGCCGATAAGGGCACCGTTCGAGTTATCTGGCTCGCGAGCACTCTTCAAATGGGTACACCCAAAGGAGGTCTCATCTGGGATGAGGTCAAGAAGGAGCCAAAAGTGGTCAAGGACCAGATGGATAACTACATGATGAGCAAAGCTGGCAACTTGCTACTTGCCAATGAGACAGCCCAGAGATTGGGATCAGCAGGAGTCATATCTGTGGTAAGTCTTGACCCCTAGCTGGTGGTACATACATGGCTAACGATGAGCAGGCAGTGAACCCGGGGTTCTTGAAGACCGAACTTCAACGTCATATGCCAGGACCTGTCTCGTTTGTGATGGTGAGTAACCATATCGTCTTTCCAAAGTATACATATTGATTATACGTAGGGAATGGTATTCAAAGCCCCCAAGTTCGGGGCTTATAGTGAGTTGTTCGGGCTGCTGTCTCCAGAAATCACCAGCGATAAGAATGGATCCTTGATCTACCCTTGGGGTCGCATCGGATGCATTCCGGATGATATCAAGCTATCGATGAAGAGCGAAGAGGAGGGCGGTACGGGCCTCGCGCGGGCTTTCGTGAGCTGGTGCGAAAGAGAGACACAGGGGCACAAGTGATTGATGCGTGCAAGTATTGTTTGGCGAAAGATTTCCTATTTATCCTTAACTACCTAGATTTCATGCGGGTATCATATCGTTTAAAGCTCCCTAACGCCTTGTTAATGCAAATTCTCATTCTTTAGTCGTCATTCTTCGATGTTTTTCACGTCCGACTCTTGCGACTAATCTGATTAATTCGTATATCCACCACAACAGGCCGATGGTCCGAAATAAACACTCCGTCTTCATAGAGCGAATTGAGCACCGCAAATGACTTGAACTCGATCTCGGTTGGATCCTTGACGAAAATATGGTCGAGATACATGTGCCTTGATGGATCCACGTTGAATCCCGTGTATGTATGAGATAGATGTCCAAAACGCTTCGCTAGAGGCACTACATGCTTGACGTCATTCATTTCGCTGGCGAGGTGCTTGTAAGCTGATTCATCGGGCGATGAGTTGAGGTCACCGCCGAGAAAGACGGGAAGGTCCTCGTTGTCGTGTGAAGCCCATTTATCGGAGAGCTCGGTGATTAGCTTCGCTGAGTTCTCACGAGCTTTTCTGCCCTTGTGGTCGAAATGTGTGCACATGTACACTAGACGATTGCCAGTGGTAATGTGACGGAAGCGCGCGACGGTGACAATCCGCGGCAATTGGGCATCCCATCCAACTGACCCTACTGTTTCAGGTCGTGAACTGAGCCAGTAGGTCTTCTTCTCCTCGATATTCCAGACCGAAGGACGATAGAATATAGGCGAGAACTCGCTCCCTCGGTAGCCGTCTGTACGTCCAACGCCGTAGTAATCCCACTCATCACCAAAGTCCTCCATAAGATCTTCGATTTGTGGATAGGTCGCTTCCTGCATACACACAAGAGATTCTGGTCGTCCGGAGGTTTCGTAGTTTAATTGGGATGATAGACGGGGGCGACGGACAGGCCATAGTTCTTCGCCGCGAAGGGGGTTCGTTGGTGCGAGACGGATGTTGTAAGTGATCAGGCGCACGTCGGTGGTGCGCGACAGAGGGGCCGCGATAACGGCTGCGGCGCCGAGTAGAAATGGGAGAAACTTCATGTTAGGGTTAGGGAGACGTCCAGATGAGGAGAAACATGGGTCGGGTTTCTTTATGCTTTGTGCGCACGTAATCGGATGTGCATGAATGATGAGATTGACGCAAACTCTAGAATACGACTTGGGGAACCATCGCCTCTTGTAATGCACAACGAACCTTAGAGGGTAGACCGGAGCTTCGGGTAAGCCAACGGCTAATCGACTCCATGACGATGGTCAGGCACGTGTAGTCGTGTACCCATGGGAAAGCTGATGGTGTCTATAATCGAGAGTTACGCAATGCAATCCGTGGCCCCATGTCAGTGGCGCGCTATTCTCAGGGCTATGATAAGCTTGGTTGGTTTAGAAGCTGGGCTAGAGCAAAGCTATTTGTTCTTGGTATTGCGGGACATACGTGGTGTTTTTCGGTTGTATCGCCCACAACCCGATGTCGCCGCTTACACCTACAGTATCTATCTATCTAATCGATCAACTTATCTACTCATATCAAATGTTAAAATAAAGATAAGTATACCAGACTCAGTGGGGGAAAGCTTAGGCACGTAGTTTAATGTTCATTTACAATGAAATAAACTTATGGCGTTGAACTTTTTATCTAGGTATCTTAGCTATCACACCGCATTAGTCTACCGGCATCGAGGGTCCTCGTGTGGTGGTCACGCAAGGGTTCGTTGATCCGGTCAACGTTGAAGGATAACACACATAGGTTTAAGAGCTGTTATCTCATAGACTGGAGGTAAAGTGCCAAGAGATCTGCTTCCATGACCGTCACGAGTCGTTGATAGTATGTGTTATTCTGATTTCACTGAGATTTACCGGAGGGTTAGGTAACATACACACTGTGAAGTTCGGGAATAGTGGCCTACCTAAATTGATCAAAATGTATTCCCGACCAACAAAGCTAAAACGCGGGAACTCGGCGGTCCAATCGCAACTCATCTCTTATTTCACATCCAAGCTTTTATCTAGTTATGAGAGATAAAGATTTTACGCCATGCTAAGGTGCTAGATGCTTCATGACAGTTCAGGTCGCCGCACTGACCTATCGATGAGTGCGCAAGTACAATGTTTCACGATGATATGTAATCCTCCCTCATACGCCAAGAAATAATCGAGAGGTAGCGGATGATGCCAAGAGTATTAACATGGATATATACAGTACTCGTCATCAAGGTGATAAGATAAGCAAAGCCTCTTGATAACGTATGCCCTGGCCTGGATGTTGGGAAGCACCCGGTCAAAGCTCTGAATACCCAACACTAACGGCAGTTCGGCGTTAAAGCAAATACCGGAGATAGTGTTAAGATTGAAATAGTGTGTATTATAAAGCCTATATAAGTAAGATACCAGATACGTTAGAAATGGACTGATCGCCCAGGCGAAAGCAGACGGACGAATGATACAGCACAGACAGACGGTAATTTGACAATCCCCATCGATACGGCGGTCTTTATCATGATACAATGCCACATATCAATGCGCAAATGCACCACGTATTGATTGCTAGTACTCAACGGTGGGAAGGCTGAATGAGACTGTTTGGCAAGTCAGCCCTACTAGCATAGGATAGCAATGGTCTAGAGCAGCCCTATATCGTAGATTCTCGATTAATTTGCCAGGCGCCGGCTGGGACTAATGCAAGCCGGAGTCTATTTGCGCGGCCACCAGTGGTTACTTCTGCTGAGAGGTGCTGGATCAGCGCGGATTAATCTTTCACCTATCTGCGCTATTCGCTCAGATGGCAATTCCCCCAACCCAGATTTTCATCGCCACCGCGCCGGCCCTGGCAAATTAATTGAGAATCTACGGGTAGTCTTAATGACGGTCTTGCAAGGTGTCGATTTTGGATAGAGTTGGTCAAGGCAATAAGGTTTTGTGATGCAGCTGAAAGGTAAGCTTATTGATCTGATATATTTCGCTGCCCACGGCCTGTGTTTTAGGTTATTATTATTGTGACTCTCGTAGGACTTTAAGATACCTGGATCTCTTTATAGTTGTTTGCCGGGTTAAATTAAAATAAAATAAAATAAAATAAAATACTGTTAATGATCTTTATTTCATTCTAATGCTCATGCCCTTCATAGCTTCGCCCTCGGCTAAACGTCATCCTCAATCTTGGATGTCCTTGCACACATATGATTGACATGAGGAGATATCACAGCCATGGAGGTCATAAGAAGAAGACAACAATATTATATTTTCCCTTCTCTTTGTGTCTCGTTTGAGAACCAGTGTTCATGAAACGTTTACGAAAAGACGAGATGTCACTTCATGGCTTAAACACATGCGCAGAACTTCACTGCCTCAAGATGGCATCGCTCCTAGATCTATGGAAACTCAGAGCTGTGTTAAGGCTTCTTCCCTCTGGTTGGCCAAATCAAGTTCGATATCTCCTGCAAGGCGCTTCAGATTGATAAGATGTGACCCTACCATTCCGGTCAAGTGACGGCCAATCTTTCTCATTTGGACTCCGTATCTCATACTTAGCTTAACTTGAACACCGACGAAGTACTAATAATGAGGATGAGATATCCATATCTACTGATTATTTAAACACCACCATCAATGACCTCTTGTTTCCTCTCGCTCCTAACTTTTGACATCAAGAGGGGGCAGGGGGGCTGTTAAAGATGCAGTTACTCAACCCGACTCAACTTCACTCAGTCACCACCTCACAACAACAAAAAGACAAGCGAGCCAACTGCTTCAAAAGGCAAAACATACAACAGCGGGGATTCGCTGGTCGTCACCGACCCAACTACTAATCCGCCCCTTACTAGCTTGACTAAGGGAGAGCGGACGGGATCCCGTATTTTCTAGTAGGTATGGTCGTATGTATGAGGCATGTTTGGTGATGGTGACCATATAGGCAAGTCTTCTTTGTCCCGTTGAGGAAGATCGAGATCTTCCAGTTCTTCAAAGTTCGCAGATGTGGCATGTTAGCATCAAGATGGAATGGCATTAGCTCAAGCAAACGCAACATTAGAACAGTCACCGAGAACCTCTGTATGGCATATCTGGCCCGGCGAGTCTAAATCTTCAAGGATTTCAGGGTTGACAATCCAGAGTCCTATTTGCCTTGGCCACCTACCGGCCTTGCTGGAGGTTCCGTGTCTATTTCCGATCCCATGTTCTCATCTATCATGGCTGTCATTAACTGACACTCCGTGTGCAAAGTCCCTTGTCCCTCTCATTCCATTTTCCAGGCGTTTTATCCCCTTCTTATGTGGTGGTGGACATGTTTCTTCCAGTACCGTCGCAGGGCAGTCCGAAGTCAAACAGAGATGGCCCACGTTGAAGCACTCATACTTCACTTATCACCTCAAGCTGCAAGCGCCCTAGCAAAAGCACGACTCTCACTCCCTTCATGAACCTTGGCCACTGGCGCAAGATATGCGTCCTCATGACCACTCTCAGACTGCAAATAACGCACATATGCCTGTGCAACCTTGAACCAGTTCTTCTTCTCCGCAGCACTCGAACCACTCCCTTGCCATACCCAGATCGCGCTGCCACCATCGTCAAGCAGGAAAACATCATCGCTCCTCAGGTCGTCATGCGATATGCGTTCAGCTTCCTTGACCAGACCAAATGAGAGCTCGCCTGACGAGTCGCTGAGTCTGAATAGCTTTTTGGATGCTTGATCTGCAGTGCGCGGGGCGAGCGGTCTCTTGCTGCGGAATCCATCGCGAGGTGTCTCGTCATCGCCACCGAGGAGATCAACAATTCGTCGAGATCGAGACTCTGTTTGAGAGACGACTTCGACCTCTGAGTGTTTTGCGATGGTCATGTCGTTGACAATCTGAGCTGCCTTTGCCTTCTCCATCGGGCTGCAGCCCTTGCCTTGCCAAACCCAGATTTTGTCGCCCACGTCCAGCACAAAGACATCTGTGTCGTCCAGACTCTTCCAAGTGGGCTCGACTTCGTACACCACAACGCCATTGGCACCAGCAGCTGGGTTCTTAAATACACGCAGCAGAGTGAGTATCTCTTGCTTCTCCTCCTCTTCTTCCACGTGTCGAAAGCCAGTTCGGGTTCCACCAGACCGGATGGAAATGCGTGGGAATAGTGCCAGAAAGTCGTCTGATGGGGCTTCTTGAATCTCTCGGTGCTGAGTCGCCGAACCCTTGAGGAATTCATCCAGCTCGGTAGTCTTGTACGCTGCCGTGCCTGCCTCATCCTGCGATGTATGCTGCCCTAACCAGAAGTAGATGTCATGGACAAGCTTCTCAGTGCCGTCATTGCTACTGATCTTCTCTGAGAAGAGAATAATAAAGCTGTCCCCATCGTAAAACTGGCCGTATTTTTCCTTGGGCCATGGAATGACCTCAAATTGCTCAATACGCCAGATGAATAGTCCTGGCTCAAGACCGACAACACCGTTATTCCATGCGGGTTCAGTAAGCGCGGAGTTGTACTTGACTTGATGGTCGATATCGGACCCGATGAGCTCCACGTTGCTATCCTTGATGTCGTATTCCTTTAGATGGACGAGACCTTGGTTTGGTGCCATATTTGCTTCGTCTGTGAACTGAGTGAGGTTCTGGAGATTACACCAAGATAGCGATGCTGTGTCTCGCCTGCGATGATGGCTGAAGTCGTCTTAAGTAATGCAGGTCACGGTCCCTTGAATGAGATGTTCTCTTTTAAGTGAGATGGCTCAATGCGGGGATAGGATGCATCCTGATTGGATCCAACTCGAATGGTTGATGACTGATCAATGCAGCCAGCTTCAAGTGACGATCCGTTTATTATTAGAACAAGCATGAATCAGATACCTGTTTGACAAGCAAGATGGCCCAGTTACCTAGTTGATCACTGTAAGTGGATACACATCAATGCAGTAGAGATCCGCAAAGGAGATCAACCTGTGTTGAAGATGTCTTATTGAGCGTTGGTCTCATGAGACCTGATATTGCATGTTGTTCTATCAACTTCTATCTTCCCAGATTGTTCACCACACTTCCCACCATAACAGCCACTTCCCTGTCCCAGTTTGCGTCTGCCTTTGTTCTTGCCTTGGATCCAGTCAAGGCGCTGTGTAACTGGGATCCCTTGACAACCGCCTGGCGAATTGCGTCCCCAACCGTGTTCTTGTTTGTTCGCAGGGTTCTAGCCACGACACCCCCACGATTCACGATATCCTGTACACGCGTAGCAAGGCTGCTGGCCATAGTCCTCCAGAAGAATGAGGCAAGGCTTCCTGTCTCGAGATGTGCCAGAAGAAATTGGAGCAAATTTGATTGGTTAGGCTGGGTTGATGCTGGGAGCAGAGGGTGGTTCGGCGGTTTCGTTGTTTCGAGGACAGCTTCAAGGGAGACGACATTCTGGCACTTGGCCATAACATCACCTAGCGCCTTGTCCAAAGTTGGCAATTGACCCAAAGAGCGAGACAAGGCCGTAATGCTCGCTTGTAGCGCCGATCGTATATAAGTTTCCAAAGACTGAAGCAGCAGCCGTGGGACCCATTTCTCAGGCTTGAAGCCGAGGGTTGGCGATAGCAGGTAGAGTGTAGTCAGAGCAGATGCCGTCCGAGACTTGATCTCTTCAACCTGGGCAAAGGTCGAGGTTGCCTGAACTGAAAATTCACGAACGATGCGCTCCCCGCGCTCACGAACTGATCGATCAATAGGAGTTATGACCGTATCCTGCAGACTCTTAACTGCGTCGACGCGGTTGAGTCCAAAGCCTTCCTCGCCAGGGCCTTTTCGATCAAGGACCTCCTTCAGCGACAGAATTGTATAGGCGCATCGCACAAGCGCTCGGTGGTCCTCCTTGCCAGCGCCATTGTCAAGCTCTGAGTGTTGGACTTCAAGCTGTCGACCAAGCTGCAAACAACGACCAACTGAGCGACCAAGCTTCAACGTCTCCCATAGTCGCAGCGCCACAAGCCTGACCTCGTCTGCCTCGGCATGCTTATCGATAACCTCCTTCTCGAGCTGTCGGTAGCTGTCATTCAAGCTCTGAATCTGTCCATCTAGCTCCCCAACGATGTTTTTCGAGGCTTGGGTCTGTTGTTGAGTGTAGTTGAGAAGTGGAACGGCCGACCGGGTCGTTAGAACGTCAATGTGCGAATCAATCTCTTGGGCATCGAACAAGACACGGGATAAGGGCGTAGAGAGGTCGAGGGGTGTATCGTTCGGGTTGTTGGTCGAGACAACGAGCGTATTCGCAAACGAAGCGGGGGAGAAATCAGGGTCGAGGAAGGTTTCGTAGTCAATGTACGATGGTTCATCGTCGGCTGTGGGGTCTGCGGCCATGATTGATAGATAATCCCGGGAGCAATGGCGCTATCAGTTTAATTTCCTGGGATTGCACCCGTTGCAGGTTGGTGATGTTATGCTGGCGCAAGCTTAAAACTGTCAATTGACTCTTGGTGGGTGTTCTGGAAGCTTGCTGGCCTTTTCGGGCAACGCTCTCCCGCAGGTACGTACCCTGCACCTGACCATCCGGCATCTCTGGCGCCTCACGCAAGCTCTTTGGCTTGGCGGCTCTGGCGGAAGGAAATCGCGGGGATTAGTGGGAGGATGCCCTTGGCACAGCAACCAATCAATTGATGCAAGCCTGAAGGGCAGGGAGATTACAGGGCCTGCTACAGTGAGGTCATCACTGGCATGGGTGCTAAGTGGATGCTGAAGCTTGCGGATACCGGAGAATGGCATGATGGAGCGGCAGCTGCATTAGACAAAGGTTCAATAGCCTCAGTTCTTGGCATGCTTTGCTTCGATATGGCTAGTCATGATATCTCTGCAATTGTTGATACGTCCCGTATAAACCCTTGTTGCCTCATCTCTTATTCCGCGTATCCGTGAAGTCTGATATGAGAGAATTTCATCAAGAAAACGGACCGCTCGGCGTCTCCACCTCCACACCCTCGGAAATACGTACCCAAAAAAAAGATGACGGCCATCCACTCAGCCGCGAGGCTTTTCTCCATCGCAACGGCATGCCCGGCATCCGGCCAATCCATCCATCGGGATCATCCAACAACATTTGTTTTTCCCGACCTCTTCCCTCCTGCTTCTTTCTCTTCCCTTCTTCATCTCGACGTCGTCTTTTCTCCTGTCGGTTGAGATCCTCGTCGATTTGAGCCATGTCCTGATGCGTTCCGTTTGTTGAATCGACCTTACTCCATTGATTGACAATCCCATCGATTCCTCAAGGGCGTTTGCCCATTCATATCCACGCAATTGCATCACGACATTTACACAGCATCTCGTCAAGATTCCCCCGAGTCTTACGCTTGCAGTGTCCACCCTCAAATACTCGAATCGACCGAGATACGAGTTTGCGCGAATCTATAGACAAGAAATAACTCGCATTCGCCTCAACCGCAATAACGATCGCCCACGATGAATAGCCTTCTCGAAAGCATCGCCCACATCTCGGCTCGTGCCGTTGCGGACTGGCCAGAGGGCGAAAAGGGAAACAGCAGCGACACCATGTTCTCCGGTGTTCACTTCAACCTTACCACCCTCAAGCACTTCAACTACACCTACTACAGCAACGAGACTATTTCCAATGGCTCCAAGTGTTACCTGACTTTCGCGCCCTACCAACCGGCCCTGCTCTTCGAAAACGGCACTTGGGTCAATGCTACCAAGTGTTATTCGGCCATTGACAACATCGGGACTCGCGGTTATGTCGGTATCGGCTTCGCCGTCGCTTTTGGCGTCGCTCTCGTCCTTAACCTTACGGTCCTGGCCAAGCATGGAAAGATGTATCTGCCTACGGAGTCGCGCTTCTATCCCATCGGTCGCCGCTGGCAGTGGTACTGGGCCTTGTTCACCTGTGCCGCAGCTCTCATCAGTCTGTTTGTCGGCGTGGATATCGATCGGTACTATCTGCAGGAACTTCCCATCACCATCAACGTCTTCTTCTGGTATCTCCTCTGTATGGGCACTGTCGCTTTAACATGGGAGGCTGTTCGTCATTGGGGATCCTGGCTAGAAAGGCAATATCTTGATCCCAATCCCTTCGCCTTGCGCGATGATGATCGACGTGCCAAGATCGAGTTTTGGCTGCCGTTGTGGTTCTATCTCTGGCTCTGGCTGAACTTCTTCATGGTTGTTCCCCGCAGTTGGAAATTTACACAGCAACAGCACTCGGACGAGCAGACAGCAGATAAAGCGGTTCCTGGCGCAACAAATGCCCGATTCAAGGTTGGCGCCTTCTGTCTTGTCGTTGCTTGGCTCACCATCGTCTACTCCCTGAAACATTCCATTAAGCACTACAAGCCCAAACACCGTGGTATCTTCAACCGTGCGGTTGGCACTCTTCGATACGTGCCTCTCCGCTTCTGGCTCATCATACCCTTGTGTGCAGCTACCATCGCTTATCAGGCCTTCATCTCCTGGGAGTTCGAATATTCCATTGTCAAGTACAACGGAAATATTCCTGTCATCTACTGCTGGGGTTTCCTCCCTGCTCTCCTCATCCTCTATGTCCAGTACCTCTACGGCCTGTGCACCCCTAACGAGGATAAGGCTCTTATCCGCCAGAGACGTGAGCGCGGCGAGATGCTCAACCGTGAACTTGGCATCGTCAACAAGCCTGCTTGGTGGCGACGTGTCAGGGGTGACCATCTGCTCACCTTCAAGGACAAGCTTGCCCGCAACGTCGACGAGATTGGCGGCGGCAGGGCCACAGGTCGACGTGTCGAAGAGGCAGCAGAGCGAGACCTGCGTGAGGAGGCTTTGGCAAGCGCCAGGGACGAAGACATCGAGATGGGTCACATGCACCGCCCTCTTGACGCTGCCAACAACCCCCGAGCCGACCGTGCTGGTGTTGCTTCCATCCGCACCAACAGCTCGCAGCACAGCTACGTCCAACCATACACTGGTAAGAGCGATCGTCGCCGGCATGAGCGTAACATGCAAGCTTTCGCCGGCGTTCTATTTCCCAACAACCTCGCCGAGGATCGAGCCCGTCGTGAAGCGCAACTCGGTCTCGACGGCCCGGCCCCTCCTCCTTACAACGACCAGTCAGTCGCCCGCGGCCGACCCTCCGGACGTCCCGGATCGACTGGTCGCAGCAACAGCGCCGAGACAACCAACTCCATCACGGGTCCGCCGCAGCAGATCAAGAGTATGCTGGACATTTAGGAGTCCGCGACTCGAGCGGCTGTGTATACGGATCATCGCATGGCACTCATAGATGCCAGATGAAGTTGAGATTTATGATCAGTTCTGCATGTTGTTATGCTGGGTATATCATGACGCAAAGGGCGTCTATGTTATTTTGCATGAATAGTTGGTTTTAAAACGCGCGGTGTTGTTTATGGGATTTTGTTCCAGTCACATTCGCATTATGTACCGTCACTGGTAGATATGAACTTGTATGAAAATCGATATGTTTTAATGATATACACTATTAGATCGTTCACGTTGATGTAGGCCTTTTCCCTTTAAGGAATACTTCACTATACCACGATTCTCGATGTGAAGCATGCACACTTTGTCTTTAGTCTGTGTAAATTCAGTAAGGTCGTGGTCGTTCTTCTGCTTCCTGTCTACGCTTGGGAGAGATATCAGCTCCGGTCACTAAGGTGTACAGGCTCCCCGGTCAGTATCTTATCCGGAACATTCGCACTCTTCAAGCGAACCAATACATGATTATATGACAATGAACGATTCTTTAGCCAATCGGCCGTTACACTGACGCATCGCCCGTTCGCATGCATGCAAAGGATCTCGACATGGTGAATAATCACAAATGTCATCCACCATAAAAGCAGGTTACCCTGCAGTATCCATGCAGGCCACACCACGAAGCATCACCAGTATGATCGTCAGACCCTTAGGGATCGACACTAACCATCATGATGTCAGTTCTTACTCTTTCTGGATTATTAGTTACTTAGTCTGCAGCATTATCACATGCGGGGATCTTCCCCAGCTGAAGGCGATAAACTACTTGGCGTTGATCGCGGAGCCTCAAGACCAGGTCTGGATGTGAGGGCCTCTGAAGCGTGGCGTCGAAAGCCCATCACCACCTTGGGCTCGAACACTTAGACTGCAGTAGGACCATTGTCTCCGCAAAGGTACCCTTAAGCAGCGAAGGAATAGTAGCGTCACACAACACTGGGATTTATCAAATCCCCGTATGTGCGCAACTCGAGGGGCAGTCAGCCCGAGCGCGCCAGCATTGAGACACCGAAAGAGAACCGAGCGATGTGACGGATAAAAGACATTGGACGGATGGTCAGAAACCCAAGGAATGAAGGGCCGTCAGACTTGGGCTACACCTCCGCACGACTTTACAGGACAGGTCGATATGCGATATGGTTCAAGGTTGCACAAGAAGATCGTGAATCGAATCATGGGACTTTGACGTACATACGTACATGCATCCGCGCACGCGAATGAGGAGACTTGCATAAAAGGCCCTTGATGTGCATGCAGCCATGATACGTAACAGCACAGCTGTGTCGGCGACAGGTCGGGTCCTAAGCCCGACAATCAAGAAGAAGCCCAACCCAGTGCAGTTAGCTGCATCCAGATCCAGGTTCTGGTTTACGATCGCAGGTTTCCTTGAGAGTCAACTTCAAACGTCAGGTAGTGAGGCACTGAGAGACATGTGTTCGGGAGATCCACCAGAACGAGTAAAGGCTATGGAATTTTGGGTTTGAGTATAAAAGAGCGGTGTAGGATCAAAGGCCCGAACGAGAGAGGTCAAAGACAAGACGAGACAAGTCAGGACAAGACAGGTAATTGACAAATGCTGTGGACCTCCATTGGGCAATCGAAAGGCCACTAGCATGTGGCTTGGAAACAAAGACATTTCAAGACAAACCGAAATTGACGGTCCCTCGTGGCAGGCGATGAGACAGTAAGAAACTGGCTCAATTGAATTCCAGAGTACGGCGAAGCAAACTGAATAGTGAGGTTGGGAACAAATCGGCCGGCAACAGTAATAGTAACAATAACAGTGGAGGAATCGGCGGCTCCATCTCGCCAACGGGCGCAGTGGATTTTGTTGCGGATGTTGGCCACAGTCAAGTCCCTTGCTTCACCGGTCGCCCACCTACCGAGCCGTGGGTGATATTCCCCTGCCTATGGAGTCGTCACATGGGTGTGGTCGGAATGAGCGGGCGCGGGGCTCGAGTACGTGTATCCCAAACAAGAGTCATCAGTTGTCGTCAACTTCCAGTTGGTGTGCAAGTCAGCGCCTGTGGGTTAGGTCAAGGGTGCAGTGTGGCAGCCTTGGGGGACCATGTTACTCTGGTGGATAGGCCTGTCGTCAACCTGCGCCGTGCCTTGCATTTGGTGGCATGATTGGAGAGCGGGCCAAAGGCTAGGACGAGGGCTCGGACAGTAGCCCAGGAACAATTAAGGTACCGTACATACAGAGTAAGATGCTCTATGCTTGCTTGGTGATATCGGATGTGGTTGTGTTTCCCAGGTGAGCAGATACTATGTCGACCGAGTATTGAAAGAGGCGGTTGTTTCCTAGCAACCAGCAGCTTGAAATGACCAAGGTTGGGTTGTGGCTCATACATTCCAAAGGATCAGGCTTAGGCGAATCTTGCCATACTATTCTCCCATGTCTCCGTGCTATTTCGGGATCAAAATCGATCTGATAGTTGGTTCCTGGATATAATCGGATACCAAATTCATCTAGAAACTCGGCGCTGGGCACGCCAGCCAAACTTAGTCGATCATGATCAACCAGCCGCACGATTGAGTTGAAGAAAAGACCCTCAATGTTGATCACCGACGCCAAGTGGAGCTGTCATGGCGACGAGGCGCAAACGGCGGTTGCTCTAGAGGCGGCTGGTTGCGTTGTTTTAGTGCATGCAGGTCAACTCTCGCATCTTTATCGTGATCCCTGGCGTATCTGCGAGAGAAACGGCGTCAAGTGGTTAAAGATAGATGCAAGAGGCCGGGGGCTCAAATGCAAGGAGTTGCCGTTGTAAGTGATATTAGACTGCCAGGTACCCGAGAATACGGCGACAAGCATGATCCAATTCGAGATTTGGAGGCTGAATTAGGAAAATGAGGACAAAGAGGCTGGAAGTCTAATGGTCACCGCCAGTTGACTGGATTGCCACCAATATTCAAGGTGCCAATGGAAGCGCAGAACAAACTTGTATCCAGACGCTGGTCGAGAAGCTTTGTCGATTACCCAATTTTCAAGGGCTTGGCGTGGTAAACATATTCTTGTTGATCCTCGCTACTGAGCAGACGAAAGAAAACCCCGTTGAAGGATGGCGGTAGTGTTGTAGCATCTAAGCCAATTGAAACATCAAGACGGATTGGCCTTGAGAGATCATCATGGATGTCCCGATAACAGGGGAACCCTGAATCATGCCAGGCAGGCAAGCTGCAGTGATAACAGCAATGTGCTCAGGGTCGCATACTCAAATAATGCAGTGGCTTTTCGTGGTAGATGACACTGTCACCTGGTTGTTTTATTTTTCCGTGCAAAGTGGAGGACTTTCAAGTGTTCCTCTTTTTCTGGCTAGTTGCATCCCACTTGGCTTATCTTTTATCGATAGAGGGTCACAGGACGCATTGATGACGGGAAGGAGGGGGGACGTGCAGGTGGGATAGAC